>JANSMH010000017.1:0-180545 GCA_029299595.1 Grosmannia serpens
CCCTTCTCCTTGACCTGGGGGGCGGCCGCAGGGCCCCGTTAGCAGCCCCCCAAAAAAAAAAAAACCCCCCCCCCCCCCCCTAAAACGAGAGAAAAGACCATAATGCCTAAAAGGAAAGATCCTATACTATCACCAGCCTATGTGTTATTATTCTCTTTCATTTTTGCTTTCATATTTGTAGTCTTCTAAATCGAACTCGTCCTCTTTGTTGATGATTTTATGTCGCAAATCATCCTCGTCCACTTCGCTGTCCTCGTCCTCGTAAATTTTTTCCTTTTTCTTTTTCGGTGGTGGCGATAAGGACTGGATTACCGGTGCGCTAGCCATCCTGTCCTCAAAAATAATGTCTATCCATGTGCTGGTAGTCGTGTTCCAGTTTAGGAAAAGATGGCTTCTTGATGAGACAACACAAACCTGCACATTTCCACACCCGGCGGAAGCGCTCTTTAGGCCGGATGCAGAAAGTCGATGCAGTGGTGGATTTGTTGACGACGGTAGTCGAGGAGCAAGAAAAGTCTTAGACGTCTTTTTTACTTTAAGGAAGTCGCGCAGGAACTCGGGTGTGGGAAACGCGGTATTCTCGCCAATAACTATGGGAAAGGCATAGCGGACCTTGACAAACGCAGCTTCGTTCCATTTGTCGGCATGGGGAGAGGAAAAATTTTCCGGCAATTCTGCAAGCCTGCGTTCGCGACGGTAGTTGTTCCTGCTCCCTTCAGTTCGCTTCATTTTGGTTTGTGCTGATGAGGTGGGGAGCGCTAAGGTGATCTTGTGTCGCTTAAAAAGCATGGATGGATTGTGAAAGAAGTTAGAAAGTGTACACAGAATGAAAGGACGAGAAGTTTAAGACCTAGCTAAGGCATGTGTTCCTAGCGGGATATGCTGGGTGTATAGACTACGTGACGTATTCCGCGTACAAAAAAAATCGCCCGTATAAAAAGGTGTTAGATTATTTATTACAAAATTGGCGACTACCTTTAGAGAGCTATACGGAGTACATAGCTTTTATTAAGCTTTACTTTATACGCTTTACTATATTATATTAACTTTTATAATATGTTTTTAAACCTTTACTTACTTTTACTATTAATATAGCATTTCTTTATTTAAAATACACTTATATTAGTCTACTTTTAATTAAATCACTATTAAATAACTTCTTTATTGCTGCCTTAAAGTGGAAATCTTGCCAATAATGCCTATCTCCCAAAACAAAACGGTAAAAAAAATCATGCAACACTTGCCTACCAAATAGAACCTTTATAGAATTATCTACTAGAAGGAGTCTTTTACAAACACTACCTGCTAAAAGATATTGGTATTATCGGTCCTTAACTATACGACAAGCCGTCCTACCGTACGGGTAGCCTGTCTCGCCGGTCTGTTGGTTATGGTTTGGGAAAGTCACAAGAAGCGCCACTATCCAAAGACAAATATCTATTCACGGGAAGAGGACTTTGCGTTTCAAGGTGTCGCAGATACGTAGACCCCATTTTTCTTTATCGCACTTCAAGGCATATTAAGCAACAGGAGCGAGGACAGTCGAGCCTTAGTCAAGCCGTTGTAATGACAGAGTTGCGTAGGATTCTCTAAGGCACTTATGAGCCTCGCTGTTAACAATCAGCGACGAAACTATACAAGAACTCGGCACATTAAAAAATCCATACTAAAATACTAGAACACGCAAGAAAATCTAGAAATTCGTATCTAAATAAGTCAAGCACGTCTTAATTTCTCCTCTTTGGCCAGTCAATCCATCCACACTATGCTTACGTCTGCCATGTAGCATTGTAGCGTCTCTCCTGGTTGATTTGAAACGCCCGCAGTGCTTCGAAGTTGATGCAGCTATGCTCGGTGCCCCAGCCCGTTACTGTCGAAGCCTTGCCCTCCTCGCCTGGAACGGTCAGAGGTGAGGCCCCTTCAATTTGAAACGCTGAACCGCACGATATGGATTGCCTCAAATACTCAAAACAGTGGTCGATATGCACCTCCCACGCTGCGTCTGAGTAATTGTGCAGCGGTTCGGCCTTGCCCTTTTCCTGCCAGTAGCGATAGCGGATGATATTCTGTTCAAGGGCATGTTAGCGCTGCAGTGGAAGCAACACTACATAGCAGAGATAAGGGACAGGCTGTGCGGTCTTACCAGGCAATGCATCTCGTGTAGAATGGTGACGACATAAAAGAGAGGCGGGCCATTTCCCACCTTTCCGGGGTGGTCGAATGGCGGGTGAGTCCCTTCTGGCAGGCCATAAACTTGTGGGTTCTCTATGTATAGAGCATCGTGTCCGGCAACGATGTGATCCCAATTACGGTGGACTTCCGTGGTGAAGCCGACATAGCGCTCATCACGGAAGAATGTTTTCTTGACGGTCTGAAAGACTTCCGGTGGTATTGGTGTGACGTCTGGTCGTCCCCAAGTGTCGGCAGCGGTCGTGCTATTACTTACGCCACCACCATGCCGTCGTAGAAGGGGTATGATCCAGCCAGACGCTAGGATGAGAAGAGCTGCATTCCAGAGCCACACCAGAGGCCGTCGTGGTCTCTGCTGTCCGGCCTGATGGCCATCCAGCTCGGGATCTGATTCTAGGAATGAGTTGGCTTCCTCGTCCTTTACATTCTTGCTGGTGTCCATATTGACGGTAGGCCGTGTAAATCTGAAATGGCAATGAATGCCCTCTAAAAATGAAAAAGGGGAACGGGGGGAAAAGAACAGACTGGCCCCGAAAGTGGAAGGGGAAAAGGTCTGTTAGAAGTTTTGTACTATCGTAAGATGGCTTGGCTTCTGTGGCTAGGTAGCAACCAAATATTTTAATCTTAGAGCGTGTTTATTTCCACGGTGCTAGATTAAGTGGAAACTCGCGGGACGCAGGTGGGCCAAAGGGTGTAAGACCCGGAACGTCGGTTGTGAGCTATATGCCGTGCTCCACTTGGTGCGCGCTTTGCGCGCTTTAGAGCCTTGATGACCTAGCACCAGATCCGGCAGGTCTTAATAAGATACGATTTATTCCTTCCTTCCTTTTTCGCGTGGTACAACGACGATCATCCCGAACACATCCCGAAGAACTAAAGTTTGCGCAGATGGCATCATAGTTAACGGTGGTGTGGCTATTACCAAGGTCAAGTTAGATAGGGCCAAAGGAGATAAATGTGTAAAAAGATACTCTGTTACGTATGTGGCATATAGTGGAAGAAGGATGAGAAGTAACGGAAAGCAAAGATTAGACGTTTGTAAGGGGAAAACCTCCACGTTTATTCTTTCGTTCTCACTTCTTTGTTATCGCAATCGAAATGGCGTTGTCTACAGAATACCACGCCGTTCCTCTGTCAAACGAGCCATTGGGCGAAAAAGGCATCTTTCGCCTGCGGAGAACTGTCTGGGATGCGGTTTTACGGAATTCGCAGTTTCCGGACTGGCAGCTGCCGGACTGGCACTCATGGAGCGGAAGACTGATTGTCTCCCACGCTGTACTCTCTCTTCTCTGTCTATTCTTGGGGATCATCATCGCGGAAGACGCAGCTCCCCACAGAGCAGAGCCGACGTTGCTGTCGTCGCCCATTCCTGCCAGCGTCTTCTCACCCCGACTGCCAACGGTAATGCGACCCGACGAACGCTACGTCGGATGGAGCCCGTTTGTTAACCGAAACTGGAGGACGTTAGTTCGCGGTGAGCACCTTTTTAATGTTCTGAGTTTATCTCCTTTCTGGTGGTACAGGCTTGTGCTAACATTAGAGCCGATAGGTTTGGAAGATGTCTGGGTCCTTAATCCGGACCAGCACGGCCTGGAGCCTGGCTTTCGGCAGGTTCAGGACGGCGGCGGCGAGTACCAGCTCTACCACATCAGCAATCTGCACCAGCTTCACTGCCTAGTAAGTTTAAATAACTAATATCCCGGCCGATCAGTATTAGCTAACAAGCTGCATTATAGAACATTGTCCGCCAGGCTGCCTTTCAAGATATCCACAACATCACAGGGTTTACGGCCGACGACATTGACTTGGCGACTGTGCACATCGAGCACTGCGTTGAGTACCTGCGCCTGTCCATCATGTGCGGCGATAATTTTACACTAGAGCCAGGCAGCCCACCGGGAACACCTTTATGGGAGGCTGCCGACAAATGGGGCAACCCACTTGGTTGGGGCATTACGAAACAATGTGTTAACTGGGAAAATTTACGATATTGGCAGTCAGTCCAGCTGGAGGCATCTAGGGGGCGAAAGTAGCATGTTAGGGGGGTTGCGTGTTTTTTCGTTAAATAGTATACAGCAGATTTGCTTCACAACGGAATTTCGAACACAGCATCGTCTTTACTGAACAACCGACATATATTTGTTACACTAAATCCTTCCTATAAAGACCCAGCTACGCGCTATATAGTAGTACACGAATAGAAAATTACCAGTACGACATTTTTACAAGTCACAAACAGCGTCATAGATATTGTCCAAGTGCGGATTTACTATGTAAAACTATAGAAAATATCCATCCTTGCCAGTATGTTTACGGGCCATCCTTTAGTCTTTTCCCGAATGCGTTTTGTGGCCTGAAGAGTGCGTAGACATGCCCGTGGAAATACTCCCGCCATTCGCCTTATCCGAGCGGTGCTGGTAGGCCCAGGTAAACATCCTCTCGAAGTTGCGGCATTTGTGCGTCACGCCCATACCATTAATTCCCGCCTTTGTCACTGGCTCAAAAGTGGAATCGCCAGCGCACATAATTCCCTGGCGGATGAAGTCCAGGCAGTGGTCTCGGTGTAGAATGATCTGATCGGGCGACAGGTCCGCTACAGACTCTGGGAAGTAGGCGGAGTGCAGGAAGTTGAGGCAGTGCAGTTGGTGGAACATGGAGATGCCGTAGACAGTGTGCGTGTCGGGATTGTGCGGTGCCGGACGGGACGGGAGTAGGCCGGCGGTGTATTCGTTCGGGATTTGAACAATGCCATCCCCTGGGGGGCTTAGTCGCATCCACATGCTGTCGGTGACGTTTGTCGGCTGGCCACCATAGGCGGCATAAGTCTGGAACGTCACCGGAGTATCATAGGCCACTGGAATGTTAGAAGTAAAGAGAGAGTGTGCGGGAGAATAGAGTTCATACAGTCAGGCTCGAATTTGTCAGTCTGGTTGTGGCACGTAAACTTCTTTAGAAGCAGGTTGGTGTGGACCCAAACGCCCAGGCCCGTAGCTAGGAAGAGGATGTTAAAGAAGAAGAAGACGCGGCCAGACGTCAGCCAACGACCACGTCGACTTTGCCTTATTACTGTTGAGCCGTGGATCTGCTCCAGTAGGCATTCTTTGTCCTCGTCCATAGTGGACGATGAACGAGGCGAGTTTTGCAGGGAGGTGTTGAGCGGCTTGTTCATAGCGACGACGGCAGTGGTTAACAGAGAGTGGGTTGGGGATAAGATGCAATACAGAAAAGGCAGCACGGTAGAAGAAAATCTTCACTAAGCCTAAATACTGTTTTTCTCCTGGTAGCAGGTCTCCCAGCATAATACAGGATTGTAGCGTCCGAGTTAACAGCTGGTTAAAGCTTAGCCCCACATTCCAGAAATCAGGAGTTTCTCTGTGGTGAAGAGCAACTTCTGGTCAACTTACCACAGCCGAAAAGTGCCGTAAAGATTGCCGAAAATAGATCGGACTACACCACTTGCCGGCATGGTACGCTGCGATTCGGGCCGTAATTCTCGTTCTACGAGTACTCGAATTGCTTAATCAAGAAAAGAAGGGGTCCGTGCACCTCCTCCTAAGCTTGTTTTCACTAAAACGCCTTCCTGCAAGATACGGTCCTGGCGGTCCATGATAAGCTTTGCAGACTGCCGAAGTAACGATCCACCGGGGGTTCCGCCACGCTAAACTAAATAGTATCCATGTGTTTAGGTGCCTACGTGGCAGGGGGAATAATTTTCCACTAGTAGTAATGGATGGGCTAACAGAAGGTATAATAAAGTTATAATATTTACATACCCTACCTTGTAAGTAGAAGCCCGATAGCTGCGAGATGAGCATATAACGAAAAATCCCGATGTGTAACTCCCGTTAATCCGTCCATGTTGGGTAGAAGGATCGGACGTGTTTTTGCCTATCACCTAGAGGTTGAAAAAGACACTTTACGGACGAACAACGTTTTCACCTATTCCAGGGAATTATATGTCTTATGATCGGGAAGAGAATGTAGTACTAAATTTAAGAACGACATAAACCCTAGAAACTGGCTACAACCGCAAGACTACAGCGAGGGGCGTATCTACTTTCGCACTTGCAGCCGGTCGTGCCATACGCCATGTCTGCTAGATATGACTAGAATCCTGTTGTTCACAAAAGGTAGGTGGTACTGGTTGCGTATCAGATCCTAGGTTTATACACACAAATGTAATATTTCAACAGCCCTTGCGTGGCTTATCATGGTCTTCAGTTAGAAAGACTTTAGATATAGCTATCTACAGTCTACCAACCACCAATCGCTTGTCTTGTCTTGGAGCTCGCCTCGGATAGCCTCGGACGCAGAATAGTCGCGCGTCCCTTCAAAGTGCTAGTATGTATCTTTAGGGTCGAATAAGGCTTAGTTTGGTGGCGTGCTCGTCGGAGGAGGCGTTCTCTCCAAATCATTCTCTCGGCTTACCTTGCAGATTGTAGGCCTTCGCAAGTCTAGAGTCTGGTCTTGGGTAATCAGCACGTATATAAGGTCGGCCATTCTTCTTGGATTCAAGGATTCAAGAGAACTCATTACTATCATCAACTTATAAAACTCCAATAAAAACCTCGTCAACAACCCAAACCTCTTTATAAACCTATTACAGCAATATCATCGTCTGTCAAGTAAGTTATATCGTTGCCTTTAAACCCTGTACGTTCTAACAAAAATAAAAGGCTTTCAAAATGAAGTCCTCTGCCATTGCCCTCAGCGTCTTCATGCTCCCCATTGTCATGGGTGCAGCTCTGCCGGTCCGACAGGAGACAACTACACCGGCTGCCGCTAAGCGAGACACCGATGGCATTGAATACGTTTGGGGCTCCAAGGACGTTGAGGAGCGTGACGCCCACAAGGCCAAGCGCGACACCGATGGCATTGAATACGTTTGGGGCTCAAAGGACGTCGAGGAACGTAAGGCCAAGCGCGACACCGATGGCATTGAATACGTTTGGGGCTCAAAGGACGTTGAGGAGCGCGATGCCAAGGCCAAGCGCGATACCGATGGCATTGAATACGTTTGGGGCTCAAAGGACGTCGAGGAACGTAAGGCCAAGCGCGATACCGATGGCATTGAATACGTTTGGGGCTCAAAGGACGTTGAGGAGCGCGATGCCAAGGCCAAGCGCGACACTGATGGCATTGAATACGTTTGGGGCTCAAAGGACGTCGAGGAACGTAAGGCCAAGCGCGACACCGATGGCATTGAATACGTTTGGGGTTCCAAGGACGTTGAGGAGCGCGATGCCAAGGCAAAGCGGGATACCGATGGTATCGAGTATGTCTGGGGCTCAAAGGATGTTGAGGAGCGCGATGCCAAGGCAAAGCGGGATACCGATGGTATCGAGTACGTTTGGGGCTCAAAGGATGTCGAGGAGCGTAAGGCCAAGGCCAAGCGCAATACCGATGGCATCGAGTACGTGTGGGGCTCAAAGGACGTCGAGGAGCGCGATGCCAAGGCAAAGCGGGATACCGATGGTATCGAGTACGTCTGGGGCTCAAAGGACGTTGAGGAGCGCGATGCCAAGGCCAAGCGCGACACTGATGGCATTGAGTATGTTTGGGGTTCCAAGGACGTTGAGGAGTAAACCCAACCTGGAAGCTGCCAGTTAGGACGAGGTCGATTTTTGCCTATCTATAAGATAGTTTGTTTTTAGACTTCGTCTTTCGAGGAAATTCAATAAATCAAACATTAGCTCTACTTTACTATTCTAAGTTTCTCGCCTTCTCGTTGTTCATTTTTCGGCAGTAGTCTACGGTAAATAAGATAATACTATCTGTGCCTTTAGGTGGGATATTACTTGCTTTATTACAGGCAGAAATTGAACATGGTTCTTGTTTACAAGCCATATAACCTTGTTTCTACTGCTCAGCAGGAATCTTTCCAACGACGCCTGTCCCCCGGAACAGAACAGCACAAAGAATAACGCAGCACCCGCCCAAGGCCAAGTTAAACCAGTTGGCAACACGAATTCCCCGCAGCGAGGACGGGTCGCCCTTCACGACGGCACCAACATCCTGCACCGGAACGCCGCGTTCGTGGGCTACCACGGTTAGCTGGATGGCCGTTGTGATGGCGAGGCCGATAGCCCGGCCGATCTGTCCAGACGCATTAATAAGCGCGCCCCCCATGGCTTGATGTCTAAGAAGTCAGTAAAGGGAAGCGAGACAGAGAGGGAAAAAGACTCACTCTTGTGGCAGGCTCTTGGACATGAAGAGCGTCAGACACGGCCAGGCCGTATCGGCGCCAACGACGGCCAGCACCATGGCCGGAAACCCGTACGCAAAGTAAGATGTGCTGTCAGGAACTGGCACGGACATGAGGATCAGGGCAACGCAGGTGGCCAGCTGACCGACGACAAGGATGAGAACGGTAGAGACGCGCGAGATGATGCGGGCGACGAGGAAGGCAACAGTGGTGCCGGTGACAGCGCCGGGAAGGAAGCGCAGCATGGTCTGAATAGGGCTGTAGCCCTGGTAGTCCTGCCAGAGGTAGGTGACATAGACGGAGAAGTCGTTGAAGATGCCAAAGAAGACACACATGATGAGCACCGCGGCCGAGAAGTGGCGGTTGCGGAAGAGCGACAGCCGGATCAGCGGCGACCGGGTGGTGTGCCTCTCCTGGTAGAGCTCCCAGGCGACAAAGACGGCGATCAGCAGCAGCCCGAGCACGATCAGAACGATAACCCAGGCTGTCGACCAGCCGACAATGTTGCCCTCGGTCATCGCAAAGAGCAGCGCGATCAGGCCGCCCGTAATCAGCGCGCCGCCGATCCAGTCGACCGAGTGCAACAGCGACAGCTCGGCCAGCTCCTCGGCCGTGCGCGAGTCTGGCAGCTCCGGGATGACAAAGATACCGGCTGCCGTCACAAAGGCCGACAGTATCGCAATGACCCAGAACACCCACTTCCAGCTGGCATAGCTAGCCACCAGGCCCGACAGGACGTTGCCAAAGACGCCGCCCAGAGGAGCACCAGCAGCTGGAGGGTCAGCGGGGAAGCCAGAGACAGAAACAGCGGTAGAGCTCACCGTACGCGCTGAACGCATAGTTCTTGGCTTTGCCCGGCGGAAAGGTCACGCCCAAGATGCCAATGGCCGTGGGCACGTTCGCGGCAGCGCCCTGTGACGTTAGACTTGGCTCACGCGGAGAGAGAAGAGAGGGGGGACACCCACAAATCCCTGCAGGCCACGAAACAGGTCAAAGGCGATCTCGTTGGGCAGCAACGGGTTGATGGCCGTGACGATGACCACAAAGGTGCTGCCTAGGATGAAGACGGGCCGCTTTCCGTACAGGTCGGCTACGCGGCCCCAGACCAGCAGAAAGCAGCCAAAGGCGAGCGTGTACGACGACAGAACCCACTGCTGCCTGCTGGCCGGGATATTGAGGTCGCGGCTGATCGTCGGCATGATGATCACTGCCGACTGCAGCGACACAATGTTGAGGAAGCCCGCGCTGGCCGTCGTCGCCACGAGTGCCACGCAACGCAGCTTTGAAAACGGCAGCACTGTTTTCGGGTCGGCATCGGCATCGTTGCCCCCGCCCACGTCGTCGTTGCCATCCACATTCTTCTCGTCCCCAAATGCCATCCATCCAACCTCAGCCCCCTCTTTTTCTGACATGGCCGCCTCCACGGTCTCATTTTTCTCCAGGTCTACCATCTCGACGGGCTGTGAAGATGCAGACACGCCGTGCAGCTGGGGCAAAACGGCCATCGGTTTCTGTCTGCGCGGCAGTTATCCAAACAAACGTCACGAAAAAAAAAAAACCCGGGCGTCGCAATAGGCGGCTTTGGCCGTAAAATATGCCGCTATCTAGAGCACTACACCTACTTTCGGCGCCGCGAAGTGGGCTTCCACTGTGTTTGGAGCTTACGATCCCGGCCACGATGCGCCGCACCTAGGGCTCTGTGACTCTGGCTCCATCTTAGAATACAGAGAGTCAAGACGTGACTTTGCGCCAAGCATGAATATTCACCTCTGGTTCTATGTTCATGTGTGTTTAACAAATCGCTCTTGCCCTCAATGTTGCACTGTGCGCTTAGCTCCGTCGCGAGGTGGACTCTGCTTCACTTCGGCACAATTTTTCCTTATCTCCGACTTGCGTATCGCTTGCCGCACTTCCTCCTCTACCGTACTGAACTGAATGGCATAGGCCAGATGGCCCCACTTCGGGGCATGTCGACATCCCACGGAAGTACGGCAGTCGGAAGTATGAGTATCGTGCAACTTGACCCAAACAATGATCCTGATAAGCCGCTGCTTGAGGAATCTGATGATTTCCACGGGGTCTTCTCTGCATCCGGCAGCAAGCCGCTGAATGCTCCATGAAATGGCTGACTTCCGAATGATCCACCTAAAAAAGATGGCTGGTCGAGTTGACATCACGGCCGACAGATTCGCGAGTAAAACATACCTCGAATCAATCTTGTTTGATTATCCGACTTCTTAGATATTCCAAAAAGACAGCAGCCAGTGTAAAAATATATGCAAGGCCAATCTCCGGGTAAAAGTGTGTGACGGACGCTGTGTGCCAATACTCCATAACGAATCCTGAACAGGCGATACCCATATCATATGGCAAAGCATCCAAGGACTTCCTTTGCAACCATTTTTGCGACCATGCTCAGATGGTAACGAATGCACAGTTATCAGTTTTCGGTGAATCACCCTGGGCGATGTCCCCAGAGTTCTCGGAGAATTCGGCTCCTTGTTCCACCCCAAGCTATCAGATCTCTTACCAGCCTTGGCGTATTTAGATGCAGTTTTGGGGAATGCATTCCATCAAGTGCAGAGATCTACCGGTTAGACGGCATAATCAAAGGAATTGACTTTGACTCGTCTGGAAAGCGCGGGCAAAGAGGGAATAGACCAAATACAGAGGGCAAGGATTTCATGCTAAACTGGGCAGCCCAAAATGGCCCAAACACATCAGGTGACCCTTTATTTCAGATGTCCCTCCAATGCGGATGTGACGACCACGCACAAATCTGATGGAGAAACAACTCCGGTATAAAAGTTATTTTGGTTTTATCAAATCAGGTGCAGCGGATTATCATGGCAGGAAGTGAACAGTTATATCGGCCTGGGTAAGAGGGTTATCCAGGTTGGCGACGAGGTGTACATAGTGTCTGGATCCAAGCTCCCTCTCCTTCGGCCACTTGAAGCGAATGATGCACTATCCGGCCTAAGGACATATGCGTTTGTGTGCCTAGGGTACGTTCACGGGCAAGGGGGAGTGTCGGAATTGGCCAGGGATTACGGAGTATGCTATGGGGAAATAGTCTGTAGTCCTACTAGGCAGGATAGGGATAAATATGGTCTACAAGTAAATATCGTGGAGTGTGTCTATTTTTTGCAAATGATACAAGCGCTAGTTGATCCTTTCTCGTCGGGCACACCTACGGAAGGACTACTGCTTAGCAAGATGGCAGGATAACAACGAGGCCTTAATTGTCCCGCAGAATACAGTGTGTATTTTGTATAGGGCTGCACTAACTGTAATGGCCACTGTGGAAGCTGTAAACACCCATTTCGTCTCCCCACGCAAATAAGCACTCGCTCGCCAGAAAGTAGAAAATGGTAGCATCACAACGGCCACAAACGACGCCGCACGATATTACCACCGTCGCAGAGCTCTTCTGCAGGACAGGCCTCAGCACCGCAGCGGTCGCCAGGCCCGGTGTCTTGGAATCCGCCGTCTCGTACTAGCGTCCTCTTCGGAATTCCGGCTCCGGCTGCCTTAGTTGGGATCTGTTGTACGTATTGCGGTATAAAAGCCGCCCTTCGTGCCCGTTCTTGAATTCAAAGGACACGGTAGAAGTAAGCGCTCGCTCCTGGATTTTCTGACAGGAAAACATAGAATGTTCAAGTGTCAATCCTGTGTTCGATTTATTCGCTGCTTCTCGTCTTCTTTCCGCTTTATCCCCGGCACCGAAACAACCGCTGTGGCCTCCGTCATCGCAACCGCCCAACACCGCGAGCTTCTGCACACCATGACGACATCTGAGAACCGGGCGGCCTGGCTACCAGCGGCCCAGGTGAGCCCATTGCAGGTTGGCCCGGCACCGTTCCCGACAGCAGGCCCGGGTGAGGTGGTGGTCAAAAACAGCGCCGTCGGCATCAACCCGATCGACTGGGCCAAGCAGATGCTCGGCGACAAGCTGCTCGGCCACATCCGGTACCCGATCATACTGGGCGAGGACGTCAGCGGCACAGTAGCGGCCGTAGGCGCAGGCGTGACTCGATTTCGCGTGGGCGACCGCGTGCTGGGCGCGAGCGGCGCCATCTCGACGGGCGACGCGGGCCAGGGCGGTTTCCAGCTGTACACGCGCGTCAAGCAGTGGCTGGCGACTCCGCTTCCTGCCAGCGTCAGCGATGTGCAGGCGAGCACACTGCCACTGGCATTGCTGACGGCTTCGCATGGCCTGTTTGATGCCAGCTACCTCGGGCTTGCCCTGCCGACGGCGCCAGCGGCTGAAAAGAAAAACAAGGTGGTCATCATCACGGGTGGTTCCTCGTCCGTCGGCAGCACCGCCATCCAACTGGCCGTCGCAGCCGGCTACGAGGTTGTCTCGACGGCGTCACCCAAGAACTTTGCCTACGTCAAGAGGCTCGGCGCCACCCACGTCTTCGACTACCACCTGGCGGTCCCCGAGCTCGTTGCTGCCCTCGCCGCCATCGTCCAGGGCCGCGATCTCGTCGGTGGCTACTCTATCGGCGACGGCTCGGCCGACGTCCTGCACAACGTCCTTGCCCGGCACCAGGGCGGCACCACCAACCGCTTTATCGCCTTTACTGGCGGCCCATACAACAGCAGTAACGACGACGATGCCGCCGGTGCCGTCCAGGTCAAGTTTATCTTGCTTGACGGCAGCGCCATTGGGCCCACCGCACCCACCGCCCACGTCTTCTCCGAGTACCTGCCCAAGGCCTTGGCCACGAAGCAGTTCGTGCCAGCGCTAGAGCCGGTCGTTGCCGGCAAAGGTCTGGAGAAAATCCAAGGTGCCTTTGCAGCACACAAGAAGGGCGTGTCGTGCCAGAAGATTGTCGTGACCCTGTGAGAGATAGGACTTGAAGTTAAACGCATTCAAAGTTAAAGATTAGCCGTCGGATATAGATACTATCATATGTTTAATCTTATCCCTTCACGTCCTTTAGATTCCCCATAGTTCCACTAGAACATGACAACACCAAGCCTTCCATCAAGTAACTATTCAATCAAAGCAGCCTTTGAACACGGTACAACTCCGTCAAGTACTCCCTAATCAGACAGCAATGCCTTCATGGCCTGCAACGTCCTTGAGGAGGCCCTGGCAGGTACCGCTGTCGGGACGGCACAAATGTCTGAAGATGAGAAAGTACGTCACGGTGACTGCCTACCATAGACCGTCCGTTCGTAGCTCTTTGTGCTATTCATAAATGCGAAAAGTTTCTATTCTTTCTGTTTTTACACCGCCTTACGTAAGCCTCAGCATGGGCATAAAAGGCTAAACCGGAGCCGGAATTCCGGAGGGACGACAATTCACGCTAAACCGTGAGCTGTGTAGCACGCTGCAACATTAACCAACTATAGTCACCCTTCTCACTGGGCACATCGGACTAGCCGCATATTATGCGGCGCCACCGGGTCCCGTCTCGGCATGTGCGGCCACCCTAAAGAGACTGCCAGTCCGCCCCGGCCGCCCGGCTGGCCACGTCACCAGGAGGGGCTTACCCACAACCTAGGGACCGGGACTACGGCCCCGGCCTATACTCCGCTGGGCGCTGGTTTACAGCCAGCGCCCACGAATATTGGCTGGCCGCTCAGCCAGACGAGCCAGATGAGTAAGCCACGTGCCCTGACACGTGACTAGAACACGCGCGCAGCCCCCCGTCTTTTCTTCTTTCTTTCTTACCCTACATTATTTCTTCTCCCTTATTAATTTTTTTTTCATAGAGGGTTCTATTACGGCACGTTCAGGCCTTCATAGCCCGGATTGGCTGTCTAGCTGTTTGTAAAGCGATAGTTAGATAATAAGGAATAAACATACATACATACGGAGTACATAGGTACCCTTCTAGCCTTATAATTCAGTACCGCCCTGCTAACCACAAGGGTCGACGCAGCCAGCCTCTGATTAGCTGGTTGCTTGTCCTACCTTGGCTTTAAAATACAACTGCCGACTGCTCGTCGAAGGTGACAAGAAACTGGTCGAACCAGGCAACAATACTCAAATCACATCCACCTTGCTGGCCATCCACTTCTGCTGCTAGTGGTGGTCCCTCTGTTAGTCCTGGTAACCCTGCTGCTGCTGCTGCTGATCCTGTCGGTCCTCTTAACGCTACATCATCTTTCGACACTTCGCTATGGTGGGTCGCCTTTGGCCGCGTCTCCTTGGCGTGATACGTCGACTGAAATTTGCGTAGTCCGTGGGCCAGCTTCAGAAATGCGCTTTCCGTGGACGAAGCTGGTAATGACGCCGATGGAGATGGCGGTAACCCCAGCGACAGTGAAGGAGGGGACAACGTCGAGGACGACTGGCGCCACCTGGCCGCTTCCGCAGCGTCTTCGGCGGCTTCGGCGGCGGCTGCCGTCTCTAGCGTCTCGACTGCACCAGCGAGCAGCTCCGGCACGTCGACCAGGCGGCGTAAGGCGCCGGGGCCCCAGCCGGGCTCGCGCAGTGTGTCCAGCTGGTGTAGCGCCGCGAGGCAATGCGAGAACTGCGTCCACTGGGCAAAGGAGATGCCACGCATGTCAGCACAGGGTGACAGCGTCAAGCACGTCGATGTGAACGACCGGATGGCCAGTGCCGTCTGCCACAAGCATGAGAGCCGCGAGGGGCCAAAGGCCGTCGTCGTCGATACCGTCGAGGGGGGGTTATTGGGCAGAGGCAGGTGCTGCATCTCGTGGATGGTCTTGATAATGCAGAACTCGGTGTAATACGTGTGAGCAAGGAGGCCTGTGAGATGTGGTCGGTTAGAATGCTGATACCGGAGGATTCAAGGAAGAACGAGCCCATACCAAAGTGCTGTTGCAGCTCCACGGAGATGGACGTCCGCAGAAACTGCAGCTCTCCCATCAGACTCCGGATCTGCGACAGTGCGGCTGGCGGCTGGCCCGGCCCCGGCTCGCGATAGCGGATCTGCGCCGCCCGCGTGCCGAGCAGCTGTAGGCGCACCTGGAGGGCCAGGATGGCATCGGATGGGTACACGGCCGCATCGCTCTGGCCAATGGCCGCTAGGCCCTCGTCCATCTCTGGGGTCCACCGTGGCGCCTCAGTCCGGTCAAAGTACGTAGCCACGGCCGATCCGAGCATGAAGCAGCCCAGGATCGCCCGGTAGCGCTCAAGCCGGGCGTATGGCGTCTCTGATGCGGGGTGCATCGTCTCTGTCGTGTCCAGTGGCCGCGGCTCAAGCAGGCGAATTGTACGTGCAGGTTCGGCAGCCGCTGGTCCGACCCGCGGCCGCAGTTCGCCCACCAACGATGCAGCCAGCGACATCAGCCGGGACACGTCGTCGCGCGGATTGCTACTGCACAGGTGGTCCCATCCCCAGCCTATGTAGACCAGGAGGCCGAGAAGCAGGTCCACCGTCTCCGTCGCCTCCGTCGTCTGCTGCAGAAATGCCTGTGCGCACATCACACGCTTTAGCTCGAGCGCCCGTGCCTGCCGATCATCGCTCGACCGTGTCGTCACGCAGACGATGGCGCGCAACAGGAACGGCCGGTCATTCTGCAGCTGCTCGGCTGTGCAGTCGACGGGCAGATGAACGATAGGGAAGTGCTGCAGCATGCGCGACCGGAAGGTGTCAAGGCTGGCGGATTCTGCAGAGGAAGAGGAGGAGGCAGCGATGGGGCTGGCGCCGGTAGGAGGAGGCGGGAGGCCGCTGGTCGGCGAGGCAAAGGCGCGGGGAGGCAGAAAACCGTCGGCAGGTTCGACTCCCACGTTGGTGTCATAGTCGGATCTATGGCCTCTGCTGTCGGTGGCCACCTTGCTGATCGAGGCACTCGATGCACTAGCGTCGGTGTCGTTCATGTCCCGGTCGAAGACGGCGTCTTCCGCTGTCGGGAACGGATCCGAGTCTGGACGGCTGTGATCCTCGCCGGGTCGAGTGGAACCATATTGGTGTTGACAAAAGGACGGCATCGGCTGTTGTTGCGGTGGTGGCTGCTGCTGCAATGTTCCGTTGCGCGGGTCTCCATTCCACCCCTGCAAGGCCCCGACAAGCTGACTGAGCGTATCTTCGACCTTTGAAATGCGTGCATCCGACGAGCTCGGCTTCTTTTCGGTCCTCCGACGAAGCGTGTCGGCCGGGTAGCACTGACGCTGGAGGCGAAAACATCTGGAGGCCATTGGCGTCAGAGGGTCTCTTCGACGTGCTCTGGCAGACTGACCTTTCACATTCATCGCCCTCAAGGCGTGGCACACATTTGCATTTGGTCTTGAAGCAGCTATAGCACGCTCGGCCGTATGGAGCCGACCGGCCCTGCGCTGGCTCCATGGGGGTTCCCAGGTCGTCGGTCGTAGGTTGTGGAAACTCTGGGTAAGTGATTGATGAGGGGCCGAATTGGACGAAGGAACCTTGGCTCTTTAAGAACTGGTGGGATGGCCGGCTTTAAGGAAGAGAATCCCCTAGCAACCGCTACCATTGACCAACAGCCGTCAGGAATAGCAGTAGCCCGCCCCGAGGCATCCTCAGCTTAGGACCTGGTAAGACGCGCCACGAGCTAGAGAATCAAAGATCTAACCCAGGGAAGAAATGCGCCACCAGCGCGCAAGCGCAGATATTATGTGCGATATCACCAATCCTACCTCCATGACGCTGCCGAACTGTCCTTCCGCGCCCGACTATTCACGACCTTTTCATAAAACCCAAACTTTGCCGACCGGTTGTGGTACATAACAGAATTAATCAATATCTGCTTCGATATTGCCGTAACATGTAAATACAATCAAGATAAATACCGCTCACGTCAGTGTAGGGAGGCAAAGTGGGTAAATAATAATGGTGTGTTTATAAATAGAGACGATTTGTTTAGCATGTATATAGGTAGTAAATACAGACGTTTGGCGTATTAATAAATAAATTAAGTAGTATAAATTAAATAGTATAATAAGGGGGAGCGATTCGCGACGCAGACACCTAAGCCTTTTTGCTTTTCTTATGCACAGGTGTTAGCACCTTCTGAGGCTTGCCGTTCTCAGGCTCAATAGCGGTGTCTAGCTCCTGCAGCTGTGGCTCTTCGTCCTCGGATCGATCATCTTTCGCAATGCCCATGAAAACCAGACGGTAAGCGCTCCGGAATAAGCAGTACAGCCAAAACAGGTTCAGAGCCTGTAGGAGGGCCAACAAGGCAAATGTGATGACATTCGCCAAAGGGCACTTGTACTGCTGCAAGTCCCAGTCGAGCTCGTAGGGGCCGATCGTGCTGAACTCGCCTTGCGGGCGCATCGAATACAGGATGCCCAGGTTGATGTAGTGCCTCAGATAGACCCACACGGCGATGCAGACCGCAAACGGCAGTCCCTGGTACCTGAAATGCAGATAATTCAGCGACTTTGAAATGGCAAGGAAGAAGTCGCTGATGTCGTGCGTAATGTAGATGGCGATGCCGATGTGCGTAAAGTGGAAGCGGTAGCTCAGGGCGATGAGGGCGACGGTGACAACGTGGTGGGCGACGAACTCGCGAAAGTCCTTGCGGCGCTTCTCGAGGCCCAGCACCATGATGACCACCTGCTGGGCCCAGAAGGCGGCCTGGACGAGGTAGTAGCCCTTGAGGCCGGCGTCGAGGGTCCGGTGCGGGTACGCAGCGTACATTCCGCGCGTGTCAAAGTACCACACGGGCGAGCGGCGCATGATGCACATTCCCCAGGGCCCCATGACCAGGATGTACAGCGCCGTGTACATCTGCTCCGCGAAGCGCGTGCGCTTGGCCCGCGCCTGAATGCCCCAGGCGCGCGCCAGCGGGATCAACAGCTCCTGCATGCAGAACCTGCTTGCCACGGTCAGAAGCATGACGTAAAAGCCAACAAAGGCCACGTCCCAGAGGCCCTTGTCGTACTGCGCGGGCTGTCCTGCGTTGGGTCCGGGGAGGCGGTAGGAGAGGAAGAGGAAGGGATGCACCGGGTTGGACTCGGTTGGATGGACGGCGTAGATGGCGAGGACGCCGAGTACGACGACGAGCGGCCACGTCCAGGAGCGGCACCTAAGAGAGCGTGCCTTCTTCCGCCTGGCAGGGACGTGCTGTGTATTCGAGCGTGTTGTTAGACGGCGCCGCCAGACGGACGGAGGGGGCTGGGTGATCTTACGTGTGACGCATCCTTCGCGCCCACGCCGTCTTTTTTGCGGCGCTGCGGCATGCCTGAGGGTTTGCGGGAACGTCGTGCCTCCTCCGCCGACATGATCACGGTCAGACTGAGGTCTTCGCCTGTGTTTGTGTAGGGAGGCAGGGAGGCAGCTTTGTTCCTCTGAAGTCGGGCACTGGAGGACAGACGTGGTTTTGTTTTTTTGTTTTCCCCTGTAAGCAACAGCAGCCTCCACTGTACCCGTGCCGCACCGCACCCCACTTACAGTACTCGTACATAGCTGAGTCCCCGCGCGCCCACAGTGCCATGCCGTGGTAACGGGGGATTCGCGATGTAAGGGTCAGGTCGGGGAACGAAGGGCGGCCTGGATGGGCATCCGTACGAGTACATCCAGAAACTCGCTGTGCTGTACGAATTTTAGCCTACGTTATTACAAAGACACCGGTGCTATCCAGAAAGTTATTCTGTTTGTTGGTCTGGGCCGTGCGCGTTTTGTCGACCGGGTGGAGCGTGGCAAGGAGAGGTCTTACGAGCAGAAGCGGGCGGCACAGACGGAAGGAAAAGCCGCCAATGGTCGAGCCGGATCCCACGCAACGGTAAGGTGATTGGCAGCTGTACGGCTTCGACAGCGCATGGGCCCATCGCAGTCGCCCAAGTACAGTGTACCCATGAGGCATCTTGCCACCCTGCAGGCACTCCCGTTCATCAGCCCAGATTGGACAAGCCCTGGCGATTTATGGCTTGCTATACTGACCGCCAGCCAGCAACAGTATGCCGCCGTACTCGTATTCCATTATTGCTTACTTATCTGGCCATTTTTACCCTTTCGCCAACTCGCCTTATCCAATCTCCCTTTCCCTTTTCCACCTCCGAAAGTAGAGGGGAAACAACACACATCGGCTCTTTTACCACTATGAACGCGGCCAGTCCCGAAATGCGACCGCCGCCTCGCGCCACGGGCTGCAAGGCGACGAGGGCCCAGAACAGGCCGCTGAAGACGCTGTCCCAATGGCTGTTTGACAACCAGGCTAGTATGTCATGCTCTCCCAGCGCGCCCGGGGGGCCATATAAGCACCACCACCTCATACGCCTGCCTATCTGTCCGCTAATAGCGTTACCTCCTCTGTACTAGGCCTCTCGTTCCACGCCATAGCCCCTTTTCTCCTCGCCCACGTCTGCGTCCCCACGGCGCGGCCCTACACGTCCCGGTTCTTCGGGCTCTCGTACCACAACCCGCAAACGGGCAAATATAGCGCCGGCCCCGGCGACCTGTGCTTCGTGGCCTTTTGCATCGTGCTCTGTATTGGTATCCGCGCCGCGCTGATGCGCCAAGTCCTCGTGCCCCTGGGCCGGGCCTGTGGCGTGGCCAAGGCCAAGGACCTCACCCGTTTCGCCGAGCAGGGCTGGATGCTGGTCTACTATAGCGCCGCCTGGCCGATGGGCATGGTGTGCCCCCCCCCGTTCCGTCGACACAATATTCCGCGGCTAACAAAGGTTCCTAGTACCTGTATTACCGTTCGCCATACTTTCTCAACCCCGAGCAGCTGTGGGCTGGCTGGCCGCAGAAGGAGCTGGACGGGCCTACAAAGGTGTACGTATTAGCGCAGTGGGCTTACTGGATACAGCAAGTCGTCGTGGTGAACATCGAGGCACGCCGCAAGGACTATTGGCAGATGATCGTCCACCACGCTATTACGACTTCCCTGATTGCCGCGGCTTACGCCTACTATCAGACCCGCGTCGGCCATCTGATTTTAGTACTTATGGACGTCGTCGAGCTTATCTTCCCGGTACATTGCATCTGCACAGCCCTGCCGCCCGTCCGATCTCACTAACAACCAAACCAGCTAGCCAAGTGCCTCAAATATATTGGCTTCACGACCGTCTGCGACGTCGTCTTCGGCATCTTCCTGTTGACGTGGGTTCTGACCCGCCACGTGTTCTACCTCATGACCTGCTGGAGTGTGTACCGCGACCTTCCGCGCATCGTCGCCGTGCCCTGCTACAAGGGCACGGCGGGGGATCTGGAGGGCCCCTTTCCGGCGCCTGAAGAGGGCTGGTCTCATCTGCTGGAGCCGTTCTACGACCCCGCGGGCACAGTTTGCTTCACCAACGGCATCCGCATGGCGTTTCTCGCGTTCCTACTCGTCCTCGAGCTTGTCATCTGCGTGTGGTCCTTCTTTATTCTCCGCGTCTCGGCGCGCATACTAAAGGGCGGCAGCGCCGAGGACGTCCGCAGCGACGATGACGAGGCCAAAGAGCAGAGCGAGTACGAGGATGTGGATCCCGTCAAGCAGGATGTCGGCGTCGAGGCCATCGACCTCACGACAGCCCGGCGCCGTAACGCGCTGCAGAAGTCGGGCCTGCGCTTGAGCAGTCCCAGCGACCGCAAGGAAATCCTAAACCGGATCGGGTGCGAGATGCAGATCGACTGAGCGCGGAATGGGATGGGCAAGATGGTCGCTGTGGACGTTCCAGGGTCCATCCGCCGTAACCAAATGCTCACGAATTGCCAGTCTCCACGCATCTTGGTCCTATGAACCACCCCTCGCGCGATCCTCATCCTTGAAGCTGAGAGCATAATACCTGGCTTTATCCTTGTTAGTCAAGCCAAAGGACAACCAGAACTGATGTTCCCAGTGGCGAATCTCGTGATATGTGACCTGCATCAGATGGCATCCCCAGTCTGAAATCAATGCGACTCTACGAGTACCACATACTTTGCAGGGTTCTGAAAACTGTATTCTCGTCAACATGGTCTACCCGTATACGTGCAGACGCATGCCTTTCCCTGCCGTCGCCTTCCTGAGCTGCTGCTCATCAGCTAGACAAGCCCGCCCTCCGGTCGCCCATCGCCCGTCACCCATCACTGCCTCAACAGCCTCGGAAGGTGCAGTTGCTCCACATCGCACAGCGCGTCCGGAAACACGGCGGCCATGGCACTTGACAGGCTCATGTCCTCTGCCCCTTGGATCCACCTGTCGAGCGGCCACTCCCTCTCACGCATTAGATGCTGCCGAATGTGGGCCACGTCGAGCTCCAGGTCGCCCGCTCACCGGTGTCTTTCACGACGGCGGCGACGACTCGGCGGGCAGCTGTCTCGGGGCGGACGAGGTCTATGAACACGCCGACTCCAGGCTGGAGCACGTCGGCAGTGGAGTTCTCGCCCTGGCCGTCTGCCGCAGGCCGCATGGTGCCGGACGGCTGATGGATGCACACCGGCAGTCCGCATCGGGCGTGCGTGTTCTGATCTGCCGTGTTTCGGACGGCTATGCAGACGAATTTCCGGTCCTACCCAAGAGTTGCACCATGGCTCGCGACGTGCAGGCCTGTAACAGTTGGGAAAGCGAAACGTCCAGATGGGCGCAGATCTTGCTCTGCAGCTCAATCAGCAATACTGGATTGCCTCCGACAGTGAAAAGTCCGGTATAAGTCGCTTAACGCCAGCCTTGATGGCCGCTTCGATTACTACAAGCTGCTTGTCCTAGGCCGTGCCTGCAATGATGGATACAAAGGCATCCTAGCTAGCGAGGGCCGCATCCAGAGAATCGAGCGAGTCGTAATCCACGCTTACGACCTTCACGGTTGCAGGAATGCGTAGTTCGAGCCAACGCGGATGAGCACCGTGGCCTGGAATCCCGCCTTCAACAGCTGGTCTAGAATAGCGAGACCGAAGTTGCAGTGGCCTGGCCAGCTGATGGCAAGCGGCGGGGGCTGGCTAGATTCAGGCTCGGCTTAGGCTCAGCTTCCTCAGTCCGCGCTCACCTAAAACGCCACATCGTCTTACCAGACTGCCACCTAGCGGCCGAAAACTAGTCCCCAATAGAGCGAGAACATAGAATACGACCCTTCAATTGACTGTAACCTATTTTTGGATCATTAGGTATCCCAAAGAATATGCTAGTACATTTTGTACTCTCCTAAATATTGTGCTAGGACACTACGTACCAGTATTTTAGGGAAAAGTCTTAGTGCTAAATGGGATTCCTAAGATAAAGAGATGAGGAGGCTTAATCAGCGGTAGAAAGGAGGGAAGACTGGCTTTTTTTAACCTACCTCTACACGCTCGCGCGTCCTGCGCTCGTGTGTATAAGCTTATTTAAGCCTTTATAAGTATCTGGACTAACATCATGTGGCGACCAGCGTTGCATTTACTAATATCACATTTGTAGGTGACCAGAACGTCGCTAGTTTCGCGTTGTTTTCAAAACGCCTTGCCAAGCAGCTGCTTGCATTAGCTCACTGGAGGCTTTCGTACCTACACAATCACGGCAGAGCTCACATAAGCCTGAGGTGATATATAACTGCCAACTGGACGTCCTTGTTTCCTACCGCCTTGTTTGTATATAGATACGCCGGCGAGTCTTCTCCCGCTTCTCTAATTTTGTGGTCGGACAGAATGGTAAAAGTGTCTTCATTATCAGATTCATCTGTCAAGAATTTAATTTCCTTGCAGATGGCAACGGTCAGTGTTTGTCTACATCTATACCCCCTTGCCCAACGCACGAAGACCCTCAGCGCTTATACTGTCGAGATCCAAGGCCCCCGCCATCTTTCTCTCGTTCTGCGTACTCGGAACCAACTCGGAACCGGTGCCATCGAGGTATTTGTAGTCATCAGGGGGGATTCCCGCGTTCAAATCCTTCCAATACTGGCGTATGTATTTCACATTTCCCTGCGTCGACGGTGCCGCGGGGATGTAGACCACGCTGGCAGGGCGGACACCATTGTGTGTTGTCTCGACCGCATGGCACATCTGCAATGTTAGCATTTCTAAACACGACACAACAGGAGGATACATAGGATACGTACGTCTGCGTGCCACCAGACAGTGTCTCCGGGGTGGACTACGGGAATGCTGACGAGGGTCTCCTCCAGGCGAAGATGGGGGTGGCTCGCGGGACTCAGCAACTGTGAATCCCAACGGTATGTTCCGGGGAACCACGACGTCTCCATATCAATCTCCCACGTCTTCGGGTCGCGCCAGTCACCGTCTTCGGGCGCTCTGAAAAAGGGCCGCAGGATCATGTACGCTGTCGCCGTCTTGATATCGGGCAGCACCATGAGCCCCCCCTCGCCAGGCGCACACGTTGTCAGAGCCGTCCAGCCCTGGAATCCTCTGAGCACGCTGCTGTTCGCTCCGCTAGGAAATATACCCGGGTTCGCATTCTTCCGGTGTGTCAGGTCGAACGGGTCGTAGTCCTCTGGCCGCCCGGACAAGATCTTGTCGTACGTTTTGCGGTATTCCACATCGGCCCACCGTGACAGAGACCCTGCGTCAATATGAGGCCCCAGTCCGAGAAAGTCCTGGCCAGGCTGGCGGATACGCAATGCATCCGGGTACAAGACCGGGTCGGTCTGTGCTATCTGCTCTTCCCTCGAGGCCGTGGGATCCGTGAACAGCGAGTTCAGAAGCCGCTGGAGCCGCAGCTGGTTGGGGTGTGTTCGCAATTTCAGCTGCACGGGTGATGAGTACAGATGGTAGATGGCAACGCTCTTCGCCGGCCACCCAGTAATCGTATCCTTGTTTTTGGCCACAAACTCCCCGAGGTCTTCGAAATGCCCCGCGGCCTCCTCCTCGGGTATCACATTGCAGACGATGAAAGTCCCAGTGGTTTTCATCTGCTTCAAGATCTCCTCGTTCTGCGGTGAGACGACATCCTCAAATTTAAAGACGGGCACGGATGCGCTTCCCTGGGCAGCAATCGCAGCAGTCACACTGTTGAGCGTGTTGCATGTCTTGGCCCAAGCATCCTTGAGAGACTCGGCTCCATACTCTGCTATGATTGCTGCTTTGAGGTCACTCTGGAACGTGTCACTGGCATCAATGTCCTTCGGCGTGAACGAGGGCCAACCGGTAGGCCAGGACGAGACTTTGGCCGGCATCGCGAAACCGTGTTGCGTAGAAACGAATCTAGTCGCAAATGTGGCAGTTTCCCTCGTCCTTGACGATTCTTCTGGCTTATCGCTCTACCCCGCCAACGTTTTTTTTGCAGGATCGGCTGGCAACCTATTCTTAAAATGCGTTATCTTTAGTCGGAGTCGGAGTATCTCAATTTTAAATAGCCCAAAAGCTTATCACAGGCCGATACCCGAATAGGGTTGGCTTGCCAAGACGGAAGACCGTCAGATTTCTTGTTTTGTTATCTTCGTTCCAAGCTTTTCCCAACCCGTCCATGTGTAGAGCCGTAGCATATCTAGCCTCATAAACCGTTGCTTGTCTACTCTCAGGCAGATATAAGCTCGCCTTCTACTTCGATTTTAGCCACAGGAAGCCGACATATCTTTTGCAGTACTAATAGGTTCAATTCTTATTAGTTTAGGGTTAGGTTAATCTATAAAATTTGTGTTGGGTTACGGCGCTAAAGTGACGGGACACCAGGCTCGTTGTAGTAGACTGACACAAGTCTTCCGGTATCCTATCTCCTGCCAGCAGCTTCCTGGGCCCCCCTTGCTTCCTATCTTTGAAACAAGCCGACATTGTGACTATCCGACCGCCGACTTTCTGCTCCAAGTTCGCCATTTTCCAACTTGCCTCCTGACTGGCTGCAAAGAAAAAGAATTGCAGTTATCCGACGTGAGAACGGGGTACATGGCTCGTGCCTGACGTATCAACCGGTATCGAACTCGTCGAGAGAATACGACGAGAGTCTTTTATAAGTGCTTAGAAATGCGATAGTGCGGAAGAATAAGAGCCGGGTTAGGCAAAGAGGAGCGGACTCAAAACAAGCTCCTGCGGATATAGCCATGATAAGGAGTGAAGCCGGTGAGAGTACAGGGAATATAATTGCTCAAGGAGCACGCGTGGTTGTCTTAAGACAGCTTCATTTGTTGAACGCTCTAGCCAAGTCCGCCATCAGCCCGTTCAGTCAAACTCCCATCAACCCTAGCCCGTTCTGTCAAGATGTCGGCTCCAAAGAAGCACATGCACCCTCGGTGCACTCGGTCAGGATGCCAGACTCTGTCCCAGTGAGAATACGAGCCCGCCAGTATGTCGGTCGTTTAGTGCCCAAGAGCCCGGTGACCAATAATGCTGTCTTCTTGCTCCTGGCCACGTTTCAGGCCTGCCAGAACGGGTATGATGCTTCTATGATGAACGCTCTGAATATTTTACCTTCATACACGGACTATTTTGTCCTGGACACTGCCACACTCTCCCTAAACACTGCGTCCGTTTGGGTTGGAGGTATCGTGGCAGGCTTCTTTGCCGGCCAACTCTGCGACCGCATAGGCCGCAAGCAAACGATGCTCTGGTCCGCCGTCCTGTGCATAATCGGCGCCACCATTCAGACGGCTGCCCATAACGTCGGCATGTTTGTTGCTGCAAGAATCATTGTTGGTCTTGCGTGTGGTATTGCTGGCGTTGGTGCATCGACGTTTCTCGCCGAAACGGTGGCCATTACCTGGCGATCATACGTCCTTGGTTTCTTTTGGGACGCTGTAAGCATTCAAGAGTAGTTGCTAAGGCTCAGACTGTTACGGGTCAATGGCTAACGATGGCTGCCTAGTGGTTTATTGGATCCTTGGTCTCCGCAGGCATCACGTACGGGACAAAGGCAATACAGAGCACCTGGGCCTGGCGCACCCCCTCCCTCCTGCAGATCGTCCCTTCGCTTCTGTGTATCCTGGTCCTACCGTTTGTTCCGGAATCCCCGCGTTGGCTGGCCTACCAGAACCGCCCTGAAGAGGCCCTGGAATCTCTAGCTGCAGCGCATGCGTGGGGTAACGAAGAAGATCAGGTTGTCGTGACAGAGTACAGAGAAATCGTAGAGACTATCGAGTTTGAAAAGATTGCCGGCTCGGTCTCGCCCCTGGAGACGATCCGCACGCTGGGCAACCGGAGGCGGTTGATGCTCTGCCTGAGCGTCGCCATTTTCTCCATGACCATGGGAAACAACATCGTTACCTATTATCTCGGCACCATGTTGGATGAGGCCGGCGTCACAGACTACGATACCCAGCTCCAGGTCAATATCATCATGTCCGCATGGTCCTTGGTTTGCGCCCTGGCCGGGACTGCTTTTGCGGAGAAGCTGGGTCGCAAATGGCTTGTCTTCATTAGCACCGGCACTGCGACTGTCTTCCTCTTTTTGACGGGCGCTTTCTCTGGCTTGTACAGCGACGGATCGAACAAGGCCGGATCGTATGCGACTGTAGCAATGATGTTCCTCTTTATGGGGTGCTACTCTTTTGGCTGGACGCCACTGGTAAGGCCTCCTGTTAGCAACTGGCATTTACGATTTCCATTAGCTGTGCTAACCTTTGCAGACGATGCTATACCCGGTCGAAATTCTCAACTACTCGACTAGAGCGACGGGAATGGCAATGTACACCTTCTGGGCAAATGGCATAGGACTGATGATTACTTTCGCCTTCCCATACTCCTTTGATGCTATCGGATGGAAGACTTATATGATTAACGCGACATTCAACACATTAACGCTGGCGTTTGTAAGCTTTTTCTGGGTCGAGACGAAGGGAAGATCTCTGGAGGAGATTGACATTCTGATGGATGGAGAGAAACATGCCGATGTTCCAGATGTCTTGAACGTCAAAGCCGGGAAAGCTATGGTCTGAATTTTTAGGCTGTTTTTAACCTATGTGTAGCACTTGGACTCATAAGACTAATGAGAACCGTTAAATTAAATTATGCTAATTGCGGTGTATTTTTTTGCTATTGTCAGCACGTTTTATAGATAAGTAACAAGGCACATTAGGTAAAGGATATTAATTGACTGTACTAAAACAAATACCCCGTAAGGTAAAGTTTAATTTAGGAAACAAAAAAGAGAAGAAAAAAAACGTATAGCAGTGGGTATTCACTAGTCATCACCGACCAAACTACTAATTCGCCGATTGCTACTTTGAGTAGGGGAGAGCGGACGGGATCCCTTACTTTCCAATATCAATAGCCGTACGTAGTAGTTTAAGTCACGTTTACGCTTTTGTTTACTTGTGTTTTATTAACGATTCAAAGACAGCCCTTTTTTCATTGCCCTAGATTGCACAGCTATACAAAAGCACACCCTGCTAAAAAACCACATAAGGAATCTTTATAGCTGGTACTAAACCGCCTGCTCCCACCACGGCCAAGATTTCTCTCAACACCACTTCCCCAATCTAAGTAAGCCAGCATAGATGCAATATCAACCGTGTATCTCGCCGGATAAGCCAATATTAAATCCTTCCCAGATGACCTAGATCCATGTATTAGGGTTCGGACAAGGACAGAGTATGGAGGCAATGGTTATGTCAAACACCTACCATGCAACTCCGTGCGCTGCGCAAAGTCAACGCGCCAAGTAGCCCCCTGGACTAAGACGACGGGAATAATTGGGAGGGTTTGGGACTGATGGTTTGGCAGAGATTCGAGGTGCCGAAACTGGACGCGCAGCCAGGTGGCAAGCTGTGCGGAACCCACGATTGAGCTATCGGATTTCCTGCTTTTAGTCTCGATGCCGATGGCGACGGGCGTACTAGCCTCATCGCTTAGCTGGATGTGGGCAGCACGATGGCTAGCCGGGCGGAGCTGTCGATAACGAAGCAGCGATAGGGCAAGTTTCGAGTCGTTCGGCGGCTCGAGTAACATAGCATAGTCGGCTTTGGCTTCTATCTGGAACGGATCTGTGTCCAGTTCCGGATAGATGCGACATTGCGTTCTGAGGTTCGCTGTCAGTCAGTCATCACTACTTAGACGTCTATCGAGTTGTTGAAAACGCACACATTACGATAAGAAATGCCAGGAAAGCGCTCGTCTTCAATCGCCAGCTCGAGCAGAGACGAATGAACCGAGTCATTCCATCCTGCCTCGTGCTCCACTCGTTTCGCACATTGGATGGTCTTGCGCTGGATTGCTTTAAGTCGTTGGCAGATGTATTTGTCGATATGTTCGCCATCATTGTCTTCGATTGCAGGTGTATCGTAGAACCACCTGTCATCCGGAACGCTTGCCCAGCTGGAGTCTTTCGCCACCGACTCCTAAACGTGTTAGCCTGAACCGACATCGGTGTCTTGGACATAGAATCTTCCCCATACCCTTAATAAAGCTGGTATGACTGAGGCCGTTCGTAGTCGGGCAAGGTCTCGCATCAAGAGTGTGGGCTCTTGCATGGACGATACATGTTCTCTTCGGACAGAAAAGTCCTTCGCCAGCTGAAGAGCGATCTCGCGCTTCCTGGGACTTAGAGAGCGGCCACGGCGGCTTGAGTTTGTCGTTATAGAATTGGAATCGGAGGTTGCGTCGCCAATAGTGGCATCTGAAAGGTCGCCCGCTAGAAACAATCGCCATTAGCACATTTGTTGGATTGTGGTGTGCATAGAGAGACCGACCTGCTCTTCGAGTGTAGCTTCGGGATCGACAACGCCACTCGCATGCCGTGCTCGTATCTTTGGGCTGGGGGTATGCAACATACTGAAGTCCAGGTCAGGGATGATCAGGGCCGCTTCTCCTTGCTCATTACATGAATCTTGAAAGCATTCAAGCTACGCTTCAATGAAAATTTCGGGGTCATTAGCTGCGTCTAACATATCAGCGTATCGGCGTCATTCAAAACATGAAGATTGTAGCGGAAAGGGAAAGCCGCTGAGGCTTTCTGTTCTTGTCGCTGTCTTTGGGCGTTGTTTTCTCTTGCGGTTAGTAGGGTAATTTCTGGGGGAATACAAAAGCACGCTAAAAAAAACGATGACTAGTACACACGGTCGACGAATTATAGCTACTAGAAACCCACCAAGGGGGGGTTATGCATATGTGCCTAGATTGTAAGGAACCCGTGTAAGACCTTTATGTAGATCGACCTATAGATAAAGCCACATTACAAACAAATACCTTATCACACCGTCTGACGGCGAGCCAAGGCTACGGAAAATCCCTCACCTTCCAAAAAAAAAACCCCCAAAAACTGCAAATCTTGTAAATCTAAAAATCGCCCTGTTACCTCCACCATGAGTCTAGGTGACACCGTGGAGCTGGCCCAGGGCTATACCCAGCTTAACAAATTCCAGCGCGACGCTAGTTCGTTTCTTTTAGACAGACTGGGAATTTCCGCCGGGCTCCATGTTCTTGACGTCGGCTGTGGACCCGGCGACATCACATCCCGTATTGCGCAGGTAGTTGGACCAGATGGCAGTGTGGTTGGGGTTGACGTTAGCAAAGAGCGGATCGCCATCGCGCAGAAACTTTCCGGGCCAAACCTCTCGTTCTACGAAGCAAAAGCCGAAGATCTTTCGCACTTCTCAGACGCCAGCTTCGATATTGTTTTTGTCAACGCGACTCTGCACTGGGTGCAGAACCAACCTTTAGCTATTCGCGAGTTTTCTCGCGTTCTGAAGTCTGGTGGCCGTCTAGGCATCTCCGGCGAGTCAGGCGACTTTGTGGCTGATCACGCACGGATCAAGTCACTCGTGCTGGCAAGGGAGCCGTTCTGTGGCTATCCAGAAGAGGGCGGCCCGAAATTTCTCAAGAGGAGCGAGCTCACGGCTCTCCTCGACAATGCTGGATTTGGTGAGAGGAATTTTGTCATAAACAAAATTGTCAAGTCGGCTAAGGACGGGAACGGCATGGTTGATTGGCTAGCCACTAGTTCCTCCGGAAAGACGTATGGTGGTATTCCAATGGACCTGCGGCCAAAGGCGAGAGAGCAGATGAGTGCTGAGTGGGAAAAGCTTGCTACAGAGGATGGAATTTACATGGACCTCAATTTGTTGGTAACAGTTGCTACTAAGGCCTAGCTAGCTGCGCTACTTCGCCGATAAAAGCTGCGTAAGAAACCGTTATTGGAGGGAGCTATCCTAGTAGAAAACCTTAGGCCATCCATTAAGTTCCTGATTTACATAAACGCAGAAAAAAGTGTCTCTTTATAGCTATAGCTCTTTTAACCCAAACATTGGGTCCATATCCTTAATACCACCAAGATCTATCTCCCAGCACTTGCGTACAGCCCAGATTAACCAGATATAACCCAGTTAACAAGCGTATATTACAAAGCACTTTAAAATATTTGAAAAATTAACTCTAACGGGTTTGAAGAAAATTTCCCAACGCATCAAAACGCCGTTGTTGTTGGCAAAGACGTGGTTTACCTGATGTCTCTTTGATTAGCAACTCACCAAAAGAACGAAGTTGGTACGGGAGTTTTCTCCCCTGCAAAGCCCGTCAGAAAAATGGCACGACTAGACTGTGAATCTTTGGCCTTCTTACCGATCTAAACTTGACCAGCAAGCAGCATTTGTGGTGTGGCTCGGATCTTTTACATTGGTTTCTGAGAGCGGAGGTTGGGTGAGGCCTCTGCTCCAGACTAACCAAAACACACAAACCTACTAACTGCCCACGCATCTGTCGCATAGAGGTGCCGTGAGGCTCCTCCCTTGGTCATGAGGCAAGGTGGCAGATGGCTAATCTGAAGAGGGAAGGGAAGAGAGATGCCTTTCGGGATCACATTGGCATCCCGAAAGGGATGTCTTAAATGACCCCGACTGTCGTGACATGAGATGGGGTTTTGCTCACTTCTTATGCTGCTGCTTTTGCGTATTCACATAAATTTCATGAAAGGGGTCATTGCTTTTTTCTCTCCCCTCTTTTCTCTTTTGAGGAGAGAAAGGTGTGCTTTATATACATGTTTTTGTGTAAGTGATGACAGGAGGTAGGAATTGTTCCATTCTGATTGGTCAGAAAGGTGGGTCTGGTCACGTGATGCGTTAACATTCCGCAAGGGATTTTGGCCTGGCATCCCGAAAGTGCTCTTTAGGGGTGCCAATCTCTCTTCACTCAGTACACGGCCGTACATCGCGATGTATGGCACTAACACGGCGTAGTATAGGAGCTGAGGGCAGTAATGAAGGACAACTCGTCTTGGAATATCCAGAAGAGGGCTGGAAACACGGTGCTGTATCAACTTTGTTAGATACGAAATCTATACTTTGTGTTTGATGCTTTGTCAGGAATCCACCACACGGCCTAACGTTCTACCGCCCCCATCCTTAGTCTTACATTCTCTTACATTTTAGAGTCTCAGCTCCAGAGCCTAACCCTTGTATAGGGGCTGTTGCCTAACCTGCACCTCTGTTGCCTGGGCGAATAGCAGCATTGTTTGTTCCATAAAGCCACGCGAGTTTCACACACTCACACTCGCATTCATTTACAACCATTGCAAACCCTCAGAAACCTCTTGATTCCTTCCTATTGTCCGTCGTCTTTTCTTGCCGCAATTTCGTACCCTCTATCAGCCAACGAACTGTACTCTGACAATGTCCGCAACCATAACCGTCGACAACATTCGCAACAAAGAGACATTGCACCAGCGATGCCTTCTTGTTACTGGCCGTTGTGATGTTTCTACACGTGATAATGAACACGTCGAAGTCGCAACGGAAGACGAGACCGGTCGAGCCACGTTCCCGAAGCAATGTTGGCCGCTGTGCCAGGGCTTTTTTAAGGCCCTTGTTATCTTGGCACCGGGAGATAACCTGGTTCGCTTCAGTACTGGAAAGAACAAATCGCATAAATTGGACGTGAGTAACAACTTCATACCTATTTTAATCTGACGACAAGTGACATCATGGGTATTAAAAATTTTCAGATATCGCTCCAGTACGTGCCATTGCTGCAGACACCTCCCCTCCATCTTGCCATCATGGTTGCCAAGGACTCGCCATTGTTGATCGACTGCCCCCCTGGAAAATTTGGCGCGTTGTCTAGTGCACATTCTAGCCTAGATGCAGCCGTCGCAAAGTTCCGTGTGACGGCCTATATGTGGCAGGCCTTGACTGCAGAGGAGATGTGGTTGAGTGGCCTTGGGCGACGCACTTTCCGTCTCGAGGAGGAGTGGGCTCCCGAAACGTTGAGCTCTTCCTTTGCAAACAAGAAGCCTCTACAAACTACTGCTAAAATCCATCTCATTCGTTGCAACATGACGGTCGCCGAACTCCGAAATGCTCAACTCGCACAGCAGAACCCTTCAGCTAACCGAAGGGATGAGTTGCACACAATATTCTCTGAAGCTCTGCTGGCACACGGTTCACCTTTCACGCGAGAGGCCCAGCCTATCGTTGCTGGACTGATTCTTGACTCCCATTACGACGCAAGCTCGAAATTGATTACGGCTCATGCGGCGCTTGGCTCACATGATCCCCACGGCTTGTCATTGGGAGTATTTGGTAGCCACCTGGCGTATTCCTGGCCACGATTCCTGGAGGAGATTCCTGACTGCCTCATGGACACCGAAATACCAGGAGATCGAGTAGGGAACGACAATGGCGAATGTGCATCCATGTGGGAAGCCTGCTCTATAGGTCAAGGAGCCTTTTTGCATGAGGTCGGCCACGCCTTTTCCGCACCACATACAACCGGAATAATGATGAGGGGTTACTCCAAGGATTGGCCAAAATGTTTTCTTTCTAGGACAGCATACTGCCGCCACGCACAGAGCGAGGGCATATCGCCGGTCACAGAGACGACGCCAAATGGTTGCCATTGGGACATCAGAGACCTGCTTCGTTTTAGAAACCTGGCGCATTTCCGCCAACCCGCCGACACGGACCTAGGTGATGCCATTCCAGGCGTTGAGCTTCAAGACGACGAAGACTTTTTCCGTATCGTTATCACCTCAGATGCTGGCATTGCTCGAGTGTCCCTCAACGGAACAGTAGAGGCGAAACCTTCCGTCAGGAGCCCACTCAAGTCCGTCCAGTACACAATGGATGAGCTAGAAGGTCGTTTTGATCCGGCGAAGCCACTAGAACTCGAAGTTCATTCCATGAATGGAAAGCAGCGAAGTTTGGACGTATGGAAGATTTTCAGAAACAAAAATAATATCCGCATTCCTGGCAGTGGGATTCGCCTCAAAAAGACAAGTGTCGCTAGCGACAATAGCCAGAGTGATGATTGGCCGTGGACTGTCCTATTGAAGAAGCGTTGTCGGGATGGGTCTTTGGTTCCTGCATCCAAGATTGACATTCGGGTTGGCTGCGCGTTGGACGGTGCCATTGTCCACTACAAAGATGGTACAAGCACACCTTGCGGTCCTCATGGCAAAGATGGACAGCACCATGGTATGGGTGGGCACCAGGCAAAGAAGATCGCCATCCCTAAAGGTGTTGAGATTGCAAAGGTGGCAGTGACTAAGTCTGCATCCTGGGACTTGGGAGGGCTCAGAATCATCTTAGCGACGGGTAAAGCTATGGGAGCTTTGAACAAGAACGACGGAAATACCGTGGAAGTTTTAGGTTCGCTATATCCTCCTCTATGATCCAGCGGCTTCCTCTCTCTGTTCGCTACTGCATCCATTACGCTTTATGCTAACTAGCTACCGTATAGTTCCGGAGAAGGGCCACCGCATCATCGGATTCTACGGAACAAGTGGCGCATACGGAATGTGCAAGGAGTTCGGTATCGTCACGGCACCAAGAGATCAAATACTGCCCGACTCTGTTTACGACCTGCCCGAGTTGCAGAATAGCCCCGTCTCCAAGTCGCGCAAATCGGCCAAGCGGAAACGTGATGTAAGTTCGAAAGTCCGCGATGATAACCCGCAGAAATGTACATTATGCTAATGCACGTGAAGTCGGATAACGAGGATGATGACTGCGATACATCTGAAGACAACGACTCTGGTTACGATAATGAGTCAGATGTGAACATTGTTTGATTTTTAATTATATTAACGGTTGGGCCACTTTTTGAATTTAACTTCGTAGCAGTTCCAACAAAAAAAGTTCTGAGGAACGTTGGAGAGGAACGTCGGAGACTTATTCAGTGCCGATGTACCTATTAAGAATTGACACGTTTCCAACATAAGCATACTACAATGCAACTAATATAGCTAGTATGGCAGCATTCGTGCTACATTTTACTTATGCACTGGTATATATGGACCTACGAGTGAAGGAACTCTAACGAGACCAAAGGAGTCCCAGTTTATCGATATAGAGCTCCCAAGAGCACAGCAATATAAACAGCCATTGAGACCCTACTGTGGGTATTTGCACTTCGCCTCGTAGAAAACATGGCAGAAGCCTATCGTCGAAATGCCGTAATTGTCTATTCCATATCCACCGAGGACTGCATTTACGAGCGAAGTGTGTGGACTGATAGCTCGCTACAAACTGAGTGTCAGGTAGCAAGATAATCGGACTTCTAGCATCTGCAATGCCCTTTTCATGTATCTTGGAGCCTGACTTTGTCTTTGTGTTTTCGACACCTGCTGCAGTCAACAAAGGCTTAATACTAGCAGCCAGCCGAAAAGCTAAATCGCCAAATAGAAGGTAAGCGTCATTACCTAATTTATGATATGCATAAACGATAACTAGTTCGCAGCAATGGATTTATCTCATCTTATCTTTAGATCAGATAAACAATCAAATTGTTTGTCATATAATACAAGGATGTTAGGATGACACTACTGTATACTAACGCGCGTTCAGGCACTTGATATGCACCTAGTCTTGGAGTGCGAGCCAAAAAAAAAGCTTTATGCAATATAAATGCTGTTTAACCGCTTTCGAGATCTTCTTCCCGAATTAGGATGACTATTTAGCAGTTCTCCGTGTCGTGCAACTCTATCATGATAAGTTCGCTTCTTACTGTGAGACGTTTGGGTGGGCTGAAATCTCTAGCGTGTGAAGCTACGGAGAAAATTTTTCTCACCGTGTGAAATATTCTATTGATACCCTGCTCAGACTGGTCCACTTTACCTTCCGTGCCTCTGAGGGGTGGTGGGTACTCAAAAGCAAACCTTTCAGTCTTGCACACGCAATCCGTGCGCAAATTCATACGAGATACTTCCGCGCTTGTCCCCAGAGGTAGCCCATTCGACATCATGGGCACTGCCGTGTTTCGAGAACCAACCTGGAATAGCCCCGCTAGGGCGCCACTGCCTAGTTATACACCTTGACGGACCTGCTAAGCGGCAGTGGTATTTCTTAACGTGGCAAGCCGGGTCGTTGTTAGTATTCCGGTCCGTCCGGAAAATGACGCATATGAAAAGCCGAAGAGGTTGCTTTGGTAGGAGTTACATGCCGAAATAGCTTAATATGTAATTGCTACCACCTTTTTGTAGCCAGCTAGAGCGAGCTGCCATCGTTGCTGCGAAAAGGAAATAAAGCATGGTTTGATTTCGCCTTCCATGTCTTCTGATTAGGATTAGGGTCTTGGACTCTTTAGCAGCTAAATTTTCATCTGCCTCTTTATTGGATCAATTGGCTCGTCTTCACCATGTTAGCGAGCAAAGGCTCCATAACAAAACAGCTTCAGAATGAGAAGGCTTTGGAAATATATGCCGCGGCTCTCTTCAGCCTCTTCATTCTGGTAGCCGTGGCCTGTTGGTTGCGCTCCGTCTGTAACAAAAAAAACCGCCCTTGGTCATCAAGTCCTCAGATCTCTATCCTTCGAGCTATTCTCCTTGTCTTTCAGTGCGTAAAAAATCAGACTACCCAAACGATACCATACTGACACATTCAAGGAAAGTTAAAGACGCGTACACAATGGAAACGGCTCGGCCAACCTTCCTTCGGGCTCCTTGCATTGTTAGGCATCTTCTTTGCGATGAACGTCGTCATCTGCGTCAGCTTTATGGCTGGCTATCATGTGAATATGCTGGCCTCCAGGTTTGATGGTAATTCGTACTGTTCCCTTGATATAAACCATACGTTTGTCTAATGCCATGTAGGATGGCAGCCGCAAACTTGGTGTTATGTGTTATGTTTGCGTTGAGAAACTCACCGCTTTCCTTTCTAGCGACCGTTTCACACACGCAGCGCAACACACTGCATTTAATCACAGCCTATTCGGCGGCAGTCCTCGTCCTTCTGCACAGCATATTTTATGCAGCACACTTTGGCCGTCAAAAAAAGTGGGGAAGGATGATAGAAAACGGCAACATTGAAGGCATCGGCGCCTCTGTAGCCATGGTCGTCCTATTGTTGGGCGTCTTACGGCACCGACACTATAAGTTATTCTACATAAGCCACATCGCCGGTTTCGTGTCTATCGTTGTCCTAACAGGCTTGCATCGGCCAGACTGGACGAAAAAGGTTCCCATGGCGATGCTATTCATCATCTGCATGTGGCTGATGGATCGCGGCATAAGAGCCGCGAAAATGATTTACAGCCTCATGGACAACCAAATCACACTTCATCTACTTCCTGGCGGTGGAACGCGGCTGATACTCAAGAAACCACAGACCTCTCTTCCGGGGTCACATTGCTTCCTGTGGATTCCGAGAATATCTTGTTACCAGTGTCATCCTTTCACTATCGTCAGCAACGGACCATCCGGCCTGGAGCTTGTGATAAAATCGCGTGCCGGTTTTACCAAGGACCTCTACGAGTTTTCGTCCCATAAACCGGGGCCTGTTCTTTGGGCGGCCATAGACGGGCCGTATGGATCGTTACCTGACACAGCAACGTATGAGAAGTTGGTCCTCGTTGCCGGTGGGAGCGGAGCCGCGTTTACATTTGGGCTCTTAAATCGCATATTGAGCCAGCCTGAAATAATTGCTGCCCAGTCCATCGATTTTGTATGGGCTGTCAGGAATACAGGTGCGTTCATGAGGAATTGCAAACGTGTCTCTGCTAATTGCTGTCTTCTAGGACCGGTGAGCTGGTTCGAGAAACATTTACTCGATCTCTCAGAAGCTAGGCCAGTCGTGAACGTAACGATATACATCACGAACGAGAAGCCAACTGCATTTGTACCTAGCTGTGAAGGGGTTCAAACAGTGATCCGAGACCTGCTTCCAGAAAGAAACTCCACTTGGATGGAGGATATCGCCGAGACCAGCGAGTTGCAGGGACTGCTTGCTAGTGGACCGCCTTGTGAGGTTCTGAAGCACGTGGCCACCTTTCAGCACAAGAAGATGAGCACGGACAAAATCATCTACGAAGCTATGCAGAGAGTCGGGAATTATGGTCCAGTCCTCGTGGCGGTCTGTGGCCCTGGCTCGCTAATGGAGGCTTTGCAGGATTCGGTTGATAATTATCGGAGCACACATAGCTGCAGGATAGATTTTCACTCTGAACAGTTTAGCGGGTGATGAGTCGCCTACAGGGGTGTCACGAGGAAAAATAAACGATCCACTCACAGCTCGTTAAAATGAGAGAAAAGGGCGAAAGCTCTGTGGAAAAGACGGTGCTTCCCTGCGATGTCCGATCAAGTCCTCGAATTAAGCAGAGAACCGATTCTCGACATGGAGTGGGACACGTTTTCAAGCATGTGGCTGTCTTTAATTACTCTAATACATCTTTATCTCCATCCCCAATCCACAGAAGCACGGTCCAGTTTGAGGCCGCTACAACGGCCAACAGCCAGAACGGTAACGTAACAAAACTATGAGACAGTCCCCAGCCCAGCATCGCACCCCCTGCTGTCGGACCGACGATGCGAGCAGCGCTCGATATGCTGGACGCAGCACCGTGTACCGTCCCAAGCTGGTCAGGACTTGGTGCCGAGTCGTTGACTAGCATCGTCGTCGCCGGGTTGACTAACGTCCGAGAAATGACGTGCATGCTGAGAACGGCTGACAGGCATATCCAAACCAGAACCGGGCTGTCCGGCAGCAGGACAAGATACGGCAGTATAGCATATGCAATAACGCTGAGCGGTATAAAGGCTTGGTAGGAGTTACGGACACCGAGAATTCTGACGATTCTTAGGTAGAGAAGCAGCTGCATCGGCAACCCAATCATGCCGATCGTTGTGTTTGCGAAGCCTATCGCCCTGCTGGAGAGTCCCAGGCCGCCCATAAAGCGGAATTGTAGTTGGAAGCTGCTTGTCTGTAGCTTGGGGGCGGGGGAAGGCTGAATAGCATAGAGTTGAACGCCGAGACGTGGAGGGACTGCAGGAAATGCTGCAGCATCGTCAGGACAACGATTTTTGTCAGTATAGAACGAACCGGAGGCCGCCACTCATCCCTTGGGTCGAGATACCGCCGCTTCTCCATTGTCCATGACAGGAACGTGCCCCGCCGGGTCAGAGTCAGATAAAGCTTCGTAGGGCATGGGCTCGTAGTCGCCATTGTGTAATCTGTTCCCGAAGGCCATGCGCAGTATAAACTTCCCGATCCTGCGGCCGCGGTCTGGCTGATTCCGCAATTGCGGATGCGTTTCGTCCAACCCAAGACGACCCCAGCAGCTGCCACATTCAGTATCACGAAAAATACCAAGTTAGGCAGCGCATAGGGAAATTGTAGCAGCCATTGAGCGCCATCTGGACCCCCAACTAACGAGCCTGGGCCAAAGATGCTCGGCAATGAGTGAGTTGGATCCACGAGGAAACCACCTATAAGAGGCCCGATGATAACGCCGACATTGAAGCACATGGGAAGGAGGAGAAAAGCTCGGGATTGGTATCTTTTGCCGTGTGAGTAATCCATGTGAAATTGACAATTCACACGTTTTCACGTGACGTTGACATACCTTTTGTCGGAAACTACCTCGGAGACCATCGTTCTAAGCACACCGACGTTCCCGTTTAGAGCGCCGGCCAAGAGGCGAAAGAAAAAGGCCATGTGTAGAGACGTTGAGAAGCCCATCCCCAACGCAGATATGGCTGATCCAGTAAGGCCAATAACCAGGACACGTTTGCGGCCCAGGTGAGGGCTATCTGCGAGATGCCCCCACCACATAGATGTGATGCATTGCGCGATAGCAAACACGGCGGTGAGATATCCGGCCTGTTTGGCGATTTCAGACGTACTGAGAGTAGGATCGAACCACTGAATCTGGTAGAAGATATACGACGTCAACGACCGCTCGCTTAGGGGTTCGGCCAAGCGGGCAAAAGCTATGACAGCCATCTGTCCTTTCTGAGGCATTGATGCCCAGGAGATGCTTCGACATTCTGGTGGATGGGGAAAGTGTTGGCTGGACGCCGGTTTTTTTGGCTGGAGAAGAGGAGTCTCGTCGGATGCCGGACTGGTCAGATTAGATCCCGTAGGAAGTGAGCGATTCATGGTTAAAATGGTTAGAAGAAAGCAGAAAGTGTGCCTAGTAAGAATAATGCAAAGATATTCAACATGCAATTTATTCTGCGCGGTCGAAAAGAGTAGCACGGCCCCTAATAAGCTAGGCCCATTTCATATTTGCTCGCGGAACCGGGGTCCAGCATACTATTCATGCGAGAAGCTACTTATCAATCCGTTTATCAATCTAGTTATCAATCTGTGCGTGGTGGGCCCACTCTTGTCATGAGCTTCCCTTTGCGGGATTAAATACCCTCCTCGGTACATAGTAACGGATCCCGCGACAACTGATCCGCATAATGGATTCATGCGTTTGCCATACTGTTCGCCAGCTGGCGAAAGAATATAAAGAGACTACAGCCAAAAATATGGTAGCTGCGCTAAACTGCCATATGAGAGATCTCCGAGCTATCCTGGCCCAGTCCAAGTCGCTTGCTCGTGATGTCCAATATCGAGTCACACCCAACAACCAGCGGACAGAAAAAGCCCTCAATGTAAGCTCAGTCGACCTTTCACCCATAGATGAGGTCTGTACAAGATTCGCAGAGGACATCAATGGATTCTGGACCTCTTCCGACGACGTGGTCCATACTGGCTTGCTTCGACGGCTCGCTTGCGTCGTCGTATTCCTCAGGTCAAAGCTAGATTTCGAAATCGATGTTCCACTCTGCATATCGGCACTTTTCCAGCAGAATCAGAATTTCTCCGATCTGAGACATTCCGGAAGGAAATATATCAAGATTACTCGAAAGTTGGGCGGTCTCGGAGCGCTCTTCTGGCTTCCGCTGGACATCCCGCACTCAACGTAAGTAGATGCACCGTCCGATCGCCATCCGGTCGCAAAGATACTAAGGTGGAGCAGATATGAGAGGTATCTGAACATGGACGACGAGGAAGTCTTTGGCCATCTGAAATCTCTCCGTCCCAAGGCCCAACGCTATGCCTCTTTTGTACAGTATTTAATTTTTTACCAACTCCATGGTCGGTATCTCTGTGCCTACAATCTCACTCTGGAATGCTAACGCCTTCGATGCACATATAGATTTCTCCCAGTCATGCTCGTATGGGAACCTCTTCGTTGATTATAATGATTTCATTCCACCCTCAGACCAGTTGCTGTTACTGCTCCATGCTTTGGGCGGCTCCTTCATCCCTGAGATCCTCCTGACAAGCATCTGTTCACCACAGCGGAGGTGGGACGACGATGGTGAGATGAAGACAACCACTGCTGTCGGGATCGACCTGCCTGCTGGACTCATAGGCCTCCTGTCAAACAAGACCGTGCTGGAGCAGGCCATGTCCAGCTCATACATCACCAAGCATGTTCTGGACAGTGGATCGGTTTCGTGGTCTTTATGTCCAAATCTCGTATCGTTCTTCTCAAACACCCTCCGGCCCCAAACTATAGAAAAACTTCGAGCTACAGCTTTGAGGGTCATCTGTTTTTCCTGTCCTCCATGCTACGAGGGCAACACCGATTGGTAGGATTTGGCTTGCCGGCTTAGATACTCTGGTTACCATCTGGATTACTAACAGCTCATAGGCCTATCTCTTTGAAGGCTTCGATCTGGCCATTGATAGAGAAGACGGCAAGGACAAATACGGTGCAAGAGCCGCTCAGAACACAAGTGGTCGAGACAATGCTCTATTTTTGCGAGCGAGACTCGGTTCCCATGCGGCGAATTGCGCTCCAAACATGCCGAAAGTTTTTGAGGAAATCGATGCCGTATTACCTTCACGCATCAGCGGTTCTCTTCCAGAGTATACTCCACCGTCTGGACGGAGAGCTAGAAAAATCGGAAGCACAAATACAAGATTTCATACTGCATGGCCCGCAGCCAAAAACCCACCGAGACATTGCACTCCAAGGGCGCCTTCATATTTCACAAATCGAGAATAAAATAAAGCGTTACGATAGCGATGTTCGGTCTTTCATCTACAAGTGGGAAGCACAAAAACCGCCATCGCCTCTAGAAATTGAGGTCACGGCAAGGCTGCAGAGTGCGGCAGCGCGGTTTTTTCAATCGGTTGGAAATTTTGACGCAGCCAGAGCGTCGCTGGAACAATACTTCTCCCTCAACGCAGCAAATCCGATGCGAATCAATACTCGCCGACTAATAGCGGGAAGACTCGCCGACATATACTGCGAATTGAAGGACTATGAAAAGGCTGCCGAGATCATTCAACCAGAAATAAATGGCACTGATGCATCGGACCGTCCGCGACGTCCGTATCGACGGCTCCTTCTGGCATCGGCAGAGGTCGGTATCGGACTCGGGAGGCTAGATATTTCAGAGCTAGCGCTGGCGGAATTGAAAGGCGCCGGTCCGCTCGAGCTGGACGATCTACATGACCAGCAGCTGCACGTTCGAAGTCTCCTTGCTTCAGCTCGTGTAGCACACTTGAGACTCGACTATGGAGAGGCTGTGCTACGGTGGAGGCATGCCCTCCAGGAGGTTGAGCAGATGTACACACTCAAATCACAGAGCAGGTTCATGGAAGCCATTATCTATCTTTCCATATCTCACGCCCAGATAGCAACTGGCGACCGAGACTGCGGGAAGCATTCGTGGACTGTGGGAGTAGGTATATTGAGGAGAGAAAGGTTCGAGTTCTGGATTCCGATTGTCCCCACGTTATGGTTGCAGTGGATCGTAGCCGAGGTATATTCATTGCAAGGATGGTCGTTTCACATGATGCTACCTGGCGAGACAGAACCCTGACGATGGATGCCTTGGGAAGACGGTTCTTGGAAATTTCAATTGCTTTCAGTAGATCTGTATCTGAAGAACAAACCACTCGCTACATGAAGACATCCGTATCGTTTTGACAAGCAATTTGTAGCTTAGAGGTCATTCACCGTGAGTAGTCAATTCCAGGCCGCGGCAAAGAGTAAAATGTCCTAAGACAGCGGCTCCAACGCTCCCTTCTTGCTGATCTCTACCTCGGGAATCTCACGAACTAGGCTCTTCCGCGTTGGAAGCGTGGATGCATCAACCCAATTGCCGTGTATCTGTGCCTTGACGTGCATGGGAAGCTGCACGATAGCAACGGGGGTCTCAAAGTCCTTTGTATCCAGCACAACCAAGTCATTGCGATTGGCGCCACGCCTCTCAACCATGGCAATAACCCAGCCGTCGCCCTCTGGCGCATTCGCAGAACGCGGGACGAAAACGGGTTCCTGCACAAGGGAGTTGTCGCCAGCATAATACCAGCTTGTTTTCTTGGTCTTATGGCTGTGCATGGCGATGCCGTTTAGGCCGTGAAATATGTTCTTGTCGCCGTCTGATTTGCTGGGGATGAAGACATTGAGAAACACGAACTCGGTCTCCATCGTCATGAAACGCTCGTCGGTCCGTGGAAACTCGGACGGTACGTCGAGGATCACTGTTGGGTCCTGCACTTTGCTACCACTTGGTTGATTGAGGTCAATCTCCCAACGGACAAAATCGGCCTTTGCATTCGGAGCAGGCATCCTTCCATCGACGGGAGGAAAGAACGGGAATGCGTTGTCGTGAACACGAGAAGACTCAAAGTAGAGCTTGCCATCTTTGCCCTCCCATGCGCCTCCGGTGTGAACCAGCATGCAGTTCTTCCACGAGTAGACCCTATGCTCGCCCTGTGTCCAACCGGGAGGAAGCGCAGTCGTCTTTCGTCTAGGCACGGCAATGAATGTGGCCGGGAGGTCGTAGTCCCAGGCCCAGTGTTGCTTTCCGGCTTTGATTCGCGCAAGATTCGCCTCAAACGGCCAGAGTACCAGGACAATCCAGTTAGGCGTGATGACACAGTCGTGAATAAAAGAACACCATGGTGCTTCTATCCATTGCTCATCATGCTTCTTGCCGTCCTTGTCGAGAGCATAAATTACGATGTCCCTGGTTGTGAGGCCCTTGGCTTCGTATCCAAACACAACCAACTCATTCGAGTATGGGTCAACCTTTGGGTGGGCGGTAAACGTCTTGGCGTTGACCTGTCCCTCGAACGGGTCGTAGCACAGGGTTTCAAGCGTATCGGGATCAACCGCGTAGGGGAGGCCGACTTCTTTCAATGCGAGTAGGTGGCCAGCCCAATACACGAGGTTCGTATTGGCAGTTGAGTCGACAGCAGCTCTGACACAAGGATGATGTGTGTATGGGTTGCGATAGAGACCAAAGAGCGCCTTGTTGGCCCTGCGTTCAAGCTTGTACCGTTCCGTCTCAATGTACTTGATCTTCATATCGACGCGGCCGTTGTGGATTCGAAACGCGGAGATGTTTCCGTCTCCGTCAATGGGAACATTGTTTGGGTCGGGCGGAACAAAGGGATCGCACATATTGCGATAGAACGTGCCGTCGATGGCTGTGGGGATTTCGCCAAGGACCACGAGGTCGGCAACCTCGCCTTCCAGCCGGCATGGGGAACTGGAGCCAGCCAGGTCAAAGGCTACAGTCCATTTGGACTTCAACTTGGGATTTTCGGCTTCCGGCATATTCACTGCGTGTCTTGTAAAGTGTCTTGGGGGTTTGAGGTCGTTTATTGTCTAAAGACTTCCGTATGAACATCAAGACGCCGGATTTGGAGTGCTTTTTATAAGCTTCCACGGCCGGAAGAAACCCGCTTCCCCCAGTTTACATGTTCACGGCACCACGATTCGGGATGTGAATGTGTAAAATAACCGCTGTCATTGGTGGGTGCAATCGAAGTGCCGAGATCGACCATCGTGGATCAAACCCACTGCGGTCGGACTATTCCCACCTCCTCACGGACGACCTGCTGCTGTCCCAAAGGGGAATAGTCTGACGGCTGTGCTGGGGTTGAGGGTGGCGGGGGAATACGAGCACACCGCAAGCTAGAGAAAAGACACGCATTAGGTATGCTGCTTTCCCTCGTTCCTTTCATTATCCCATCTTCACCTTCCTCCGAGCTCTCCTCTTGTCTCCCGATCCCAGATATATTACGTCATTTGGCCCATATTTCTCGGTGCCTCAGGCACAGTGGTTACAGTCCCCCGCATTTTGGAGCCGATCCCGATTTTCCAGGCAGGGATATGCACCCTCATCCTTAATTTTGCTGGGTGGCTGCCGGTCTCCAAGGTGTCGTCAGATTGTACGACTGCATCATGGCCAATATTAAAGGGACATACTCCTGCTCAGTTTGTCCAGCCACCTTTACAAGCTACGGCCGCCTCCAGCGACATGAGAGAACACGTAGGTCCAAAACGAGCCACATCACCAGCGATCTATCGATCTGAATCCCTCTAGATACCGACGACAGGCAATCCGTTTGCCCGTTCTGCCACAACGCCTTCACGCGATCGTATGTCTCCCTCCTATGGTAATATGTTACAAGCGCATGCTTATGGGATGCACCATAGGGACTCGGCGCGTCGACATACCAAGGCCTGTGCCATGAGGAAAGGAAGACCAGTCCCGAGTCCTTTGAAGAGGGGCCGAAGATTTCGGGCTTGCGACTCCTGTGCCTTCACTAAAAGTGCGTGTGATGGTGGCCGTCCATGCTGCGGCTGCGTGCGGCGGGACCATTCTTGCACATATACCCGAGTCGAATTGAGACTTCCCGCACAGATAGATATCGTCATATCGGCTCGCACTTCGGCCGAGAGACGACTCGATGGCAATAACGACTGCAACGGCTTCCATTTAGCGCAGCCTGGGACAATCCGGATGTCTTTTCTCCTCAGATACACCGATCCGCACAACAACACACTGCAAGACTATTTCGATCCTTTCCGCCCTAATCGAGGATCCCTGGAAATTTCTCAGAAAAGCCAAGATCACGTGCCCATCGACTTGACCTCTCCCGATCTTGATTCTTGCAATGTCGTCGATACCTGGCTCCAGGCCGATCTTGACAACATCAGGTCTTTAAACATGTCAGAGGATGAGTCGCTTAGTTCATTGTTGCCTTCCGACGCTGCATTTATGGATCTTGGACGATTGTTCCACCAGGAAGGGCCCTCCCACCAGTTTCAATGCGAGAACAGCCAAATGGAATGGCGTCTAGCAGAGATAATATCTGCTATCGGCTCAAATTCAGCAGAGATAAATTCATGCAGGCATTCTACGACGATATCAAAATCAGCCGAGGTTATCTTCAAGGTCGAAAATGTTGACACATTCGTGCAGTATTACTTTGACAATTGGCATCAGCATTGTCCTGTGCTGCGACGCGCGGCATTCAACCCTGAGACTACATTTACACCACTTCTCGCAGCCATAATGCTCATCGGCGCCATTTACTATTCCGAGAACAGTGCAAAAGCAGCACGGGCTTGTCTCAACGCCGCAGAGAACTACATTTTTGGACACCATGCTTTTCGGCGCCTTTTTTGCTCAGCCTCCTATCGCGATCCTCGACTTGGCATTGAACCGCTTCAAGCTGGGTTTCTTATTTCTATACCACAGCACTGGGACCACCATCAAGACTCACGCCACCGGGTGCGGTTGCATCGCTACGCTGATCTAATATCGGTTGCCCGGAACCTCGGTCTCCCGAAACTAAGGCACGAACCACAGGCTGTTGCCAACGTCTTGGATTGGGAACAGTTTATTAAGATAGAAGAGGGAATTCGGTTAGTTGATTGCTTCGCTGTTTACGGTTGTAGGCCTCATCTTTAACTATCTTAGATTGATGATATGGATCTTCCTTGTGGACTCATCTCATGCAATATTCCACCGCACCCCTCCGAAATTGACGCTGAGCGAAATGACGGGTAGCCTTCCGTGCGACAAAGAGCATTTCGAAGAACTGAACTTGGGGCCCCAGCAGGCACAACCTTGGCGCCAACGCAAGATCCCATCTACCAAAGAAGGTATATGTATACTTATGGGGGATGAATGGACTGATAGTTCTCCTTATATTTTCGGCTGTCTAAACCACTTAGACTTATTTGTTCTCATATCAGGTATGCCCGAAGTTTCGTGTTCTGCCTAGGCCCCTATCCGTGCGTCAGCCACATCGCCAAAGCTAACTAAAACGTCAAAGGTCTTCACGAAATCATCTTTAATGCTAGCGTGGCTTGTGCTTCTTCTGTCGCGAAAAGAACATTGCATCGAGCATTGGCACGATGGAGACAGCTTTGGGATATAAATACCTCACAGACCCCATCTCAAAACATTGATTCTGTTGGGTTCTTCCAGCACGCCGATGAATTTTGGTGGCTGGCAAAGCTGATGCTTGAGGAGAAATTGCCGCAAAGTAAGGAGAGCAAAGAAAAGCTGGACCAAGATTGCATGGGTGACGTGAACAGCTTCATCAAGAAATTTGCTGCTTTAGGGGTAGAGTAGGACTGAGGAAATAATGTGCGTCAGCAGCTAACGTAGCTACAAAGATTCGCTACTATGGGGTAACTAAGAATGCGTGAAGTTACATAATGGTTAAATAGTGATGTTGCCTCGAGCTCATATAAGGGAAGAATAAGCATGCGATAAGGAATAAATGCAGTACGTAAAGCAGTGCCGAACTTGACCTACGAGAAATACTTCAAACATTTTAGAGAGATCATAGTTCTGTCAATACCGTTGGTTAAAGAGAAAGACAAAAAAACGGAAGTAGAAGCGTGTGAATGCACAACTGTTTCAAGGTTCCAGTCAACAGCTTTGAGCTACGTGGTGATATACGAGTTTTGTTACTTCTGTCATGGGAAGCTCCAAGACCCATATGTGGTCAATGCAGAAGAAAAACACCAACTGAAAGTTGCGCCATGGAGCAAATAAATGCGCTCGTAATCGTCTCTGGTGTTTACGGCGCAGGGCTTAAGCTAGGTGGGCAAAATGCAAGTCTTAGCTTATTGAAGTCCCTCCTCGCCGTGCAAAGAACGACTCGAACTTTTCAAGTAATCAGCTGTTACATCATCGATCCAAACACTAAGAGACCCAAACCCCAAACCTCATTTCGATCTTCGCGCCTCGACAAACATGGTGGTAAGTGTGGCCTTATTTATTTATTCAACTGCAGGAAAGACTTAACGCAACGTAAAAGAAGATGTAAAGGGCAACGACGGCAAACAGATTGTGTCCAAAGGATATTGGTATAAAATTTCCATGGCTCCAAGTTACCGCAGACGGAGGTGAAATGGTGACGAACCTGAGCCTGAGTTCGGATCTGGCTAAGCTCCGCTTGCTCGACGACAACCCGAACTTGGCAATCTTGGCCGAGAAGCTGTCGGGAAACAGGACCGCGCTTTATGAGTACGATGTGCACAGAGCGGTTTGCAGACTCGAACTTATTCCAAGGGGTCAAATTATCGTCCATGGAGCGCCCATACACTCAGTTTCGACTGTTGCATAGTCAGAGCTGGAACCAGCATGTCTACCAGTCCGTGGTAATAGCATGACACGTCCGTTATGTTTTACGAAAATCCGGAGAGCGGTGTTTTGTATTGAGAAGCACAGTTCTGACAACAACAATATCTAAGCCGCAGCAAAAATTGTGGGCCGTCGATCGCCGCATGATATGAACTCCGGGTCCGACCGGTGCTATGCAATCGCTAGTAAAGATAAGGGCTATTGTGTACAGAGTAAAGCCTGTATGTTACCCTCGTGCTTTCAGTCTGCATTGCGCTACGTATTTTAGTGGGAATATTCCATATAATCTGAGCTAGCAACGTTGTACATGTCTAGCTGTTAGATTAGACGTGTTACTTTCTTCTGCTTGATAGACTGAGGATCCAAAAAAAGGCCGGTGGTGATAGGTCTATTACCGAATCAGGGAAGAATATGGTTGCAATCTAACGTTTTAGATAAGGCCGTGGTAATGGTCGGTTACAATTTGGCTTTATAGATAGCTCTCTACAGTGCAACCGTCTGCAGGTGTCTTGATAAGCACAATGGTGTTGGGTATAAGCAAATGTTGTTTCCAAACTCGTGCCGATAAGGCGGATCTTTGTGCCGACGTGTACTCCACGAAGTGCAGTATATATCACTAGAATGTCCTCTCATTGTTTCACACTTGTCTCTTGTTACGAATCCTACCACACCAAGCTGTTCAACAGTAGTGATCCTGTTGTCAACTCTATACCCCGCACTCGCTTCTGCCGCAAGCCTGAGAACGCATTCCGGTTCAAATAGTTTCCGTGTGGTGGAACAACAGCACCGAAATGGAGAAACTGGCTTCCATTCGCGTGGGCCGTATGCGATGTGTGTCCTTGTCTCTTTGGCTTCACGTCACATAGAACCGGTCACTGACTTTAGTTGTCCAGATAACTCGCCATGGACCCAGGTCGTCATTCTGGGGTTCGTGACGTTTTGCTCAGTGGGAATGCACAGTGCTGTCTCAGGATTAGGGGCCGGGTGAGTTTCTTTCTCGGGGGAAATGGAGATCTACGCCCGTAGGTAAAACGTACATTGCTGACTGTAATAGCGGAACGAAGGATACTCAGCTGAGCGACACAGCTAATAGTGTTCTGTACGGGGTCTTTGCAATCGCCGGTTTCTTCTCTGGTAGCGTAAATGTGAGATTTCGAAACGGCTAGTTGATGTTTGCGAGCGTCATAGTTAACACGCTGGCAGAACGTCCTTGGTCCTCGGTGTACGCTGTCTATCGGCACGGTCGGCTACTCTATCTATATTGGCTCCCTCTGGGCTTTCCAAGTTCATGGCACAAGATGGTTTCTCATATTTGCTGGCGCAATATTAGGTCTCAGTAAGTCAGCCATACTTCCTATCCGCATATCTGGTTGACCAACGTTGTCTCTTAGCTGCTGCTCTTCTCTGGGCTGCACAGGGAGCTATAATGATGTCGTATCCTATGGAGAAAGACAAAGGCTTGTCGTTCACCATATTTTGGACCATCTTTCAGCTCGGCACCCTAGTTGGCTCTGCCATTGCCCTTGGCATCGAGGCTAACTCAACGCTTCCTTCCGTCTCAACTGGTGTTTATCTTGCGTTTATGATTATCATGTTGACGTCTATTTTCACAAGCTGGCTTCTTTTGCCACCTCGTAAGTGCTGTAACGGGCTGATAAATGAACTGAAAAGGGCTGACAGAATGCCAGACCTTATCGTCCGCGGTGACGGAACTGTCCCACTCCTGGAAGACGCAATCGGTCCCAAACAGGAGTTCAGGGAGTTCATTCAACTATTTAAGGACAAGAGGATGATCCTCCTCTTGTAAGTGCTCGGTGAATTCAACAGCTTTAGCACATTACGATCTGACGACTAACGCCACTAACGACTAGCCCTATGTTTTTCAGCTCCAACTACTGTATGTATTTGTCCAGTTGCATGCTCTCGACTCACTCACTTAATTCCCATATGCGCAGTCTACTCTTATCAAGGTGCCATAACGGCCTTTCTATTTGATGGCCGTACTCGGGCGCTTGTTGCCCTCTTAACCGGTCTTGGGTCTATTACTGGCTCGGTCCTAATTGGTTTGGTAACTGACCGACTTCCATTCGCCCGTCGAACTCGTGCCTTTTGCGGTGCGGCTGCATCCCTGTTTATGATAATTCTTGTCTGGGGCTCCGGGGTTGGCTTCCAAGCCAAGTTTAGCCGTGCTGATAAGGTTGTTCTCGGTGCTAAAATTACTTGGGACTGGACCACTGGCGTCGCTGCTGGTCCCATCATTCTCTTGATGGCCTGTAAGTCGGGTTGGATTTTTTTGCTTTTTTTGGCTCCATCCGCTCAATCCACCCTACCATATTTCTAACTGGTTTTATCTCAAAGACTACATTGCCGATGCTATGTATCAAGGCTTGGCCTATTATACCATGTCAGCGATATCGAATGACCCGTTCAAGCTCGCTCGTATGACTGGCTATTACAAAGGTGTACAGAGTGCTGGCGCTGCTGTCTCGTTTGGCATGGACGCGGTGAGAGTAGGCATCCCTAGAGCCTTGCACGGAGTTTCGTTGGGCTCACATATAACAGACTGCATTCCTTGGCGAAGTGCTAATCTCTTGGCTTCTTTTGCTCGTTTCGGTGCCCCTCTGTGCATACATTATTTGGACCATCCGCGAAACCAACTACGAGATCGAGGGCACCACTCGCATTGGGGATATTCCGACTGAAAAGACTGCGGTAGTTGCGCTATCAGAGGACCACCTTTCCGCGCATGCCAATATAAGCGACCAGAAAAAGGTTTCCCGAGAGGCAGAGTACTCTGTTGTTTAATATTCCTCGAGGATCTAAGAAACATAAGGTTTCATCGAGAGCCAAGGGCGGCCCGTGGATTAAATAACGCACTCGGTATTTTAATTTGTATTGGTGTTAGACTGTTCGTTTTACTTGAAAACACCATATCTGCCATGTAACCCTAACTGGTGCCCATAGAAAACCACCCCTTAAGAACGCCATTAGATATGACCCAATGTCTACAAACATAGGCGCCTTTGGTTTTGCAGGAGAAAGATGTTTGTGTCTGCTCATGGTATGCAGAGCCAAAAATATCGTGTCCTCGAAAATCAAGCACTACTATGTAATTACATTATCTTACGCTGGTCCGCCTGTCAGCACATATTGTATCAACTTGACATGGCTGGGCTTTATAACTGATCGTGGAAGGGTGCTGCTAGTGTAGTTCACGACTCACTTGATTTTCGTCAAGAATAGGATCCCCGGCTCGAGGACTGGTGGGTTTTTTGCTTTGTTAAGTGTCATAGGTTGTCGGGGCTCTCAAGAGCGCTTCGGTCAAGTTAAGGGGTTCTTTCCATCTTTGTTGCCTGCTTTCTATTAGTATTTCCAGTCATTGTTTATTAGTCTTTCCCTTTAATTTCCCATTCGTCTAGGAAAAATACCACGAGCAAAGCGGTAAATAAACTAAAGAAACCCCCGAAATAATCAAGACAGCAGAATAAAATAAAGCCAGGTGGCTACGTCCTTCCGGGTGTCTGGCTCCGGTAGTGGTACCGGCTCCGGCGTGGCTTCTAACCGGGCGGCTAGTTGGTATTCGTAAATTCGGCAGGTGCTTGCCCTTTGCAGAATCGGGACAGCCGTGTGAGTATCTTGCATTAATATGCATCCAACCTACTCGTAAGATGCCCTGCAAGAGACGGCCAGACTATACTCTGGCTTTGATTGGCCGGGGAAGCAGCGGCTTTGCCGATACCCACCTTGAATCGGCCGTCATAGGCACATATGTGTTGCCTATTTAGCCCGCCTGGGTTTTCCCGAATCTGAAATTATTCGTTCCCCAGTGCTGCCATTTCTATTTATCGCGGCCGGCTTCGTCGACATCGAGGTCCGCAACATTAAGGGCCCGAGTGGTATCTGGCCAGGGGATCAGCGCCAGTACCAGATCGGCGAGCTTTCCATGTGCAGCGCCTGAACGATATTGATGGCTTCATCTTGTTCCTGACTGGCTTCCCCGGCTGGACGCGCGGGAAGTTTACTGTCTATGCGGCTTACATCCGGCGCGAGTTGAATTCAGACAAGCGCCATGTCTACCCCAGCACCGATTCGTAAGCCAGAGGCCTAAAGTATGAAAGACGTTGTGCTTGGTAAGCTAATGGTGGGGTATAGAATCCCAGATCATTAATCCGGGTTGGTACGTCTTGTCTTTGGATTTCCGTTCGGCTGTCTTATGTCCATCCGTTGCTTCTGGCTTGCATAAGGTGGACACGCTTCTATAGGCTGCACCTTCATGCGAGTACTTCAATACCACGCACTATTGCTGGCTTCTTTGTTGGTGCGAGTCTACGGCCAGTAAGACTACATCTTGATTATGCACTGCCAAGATACAAATCCGACATCTCCGAAGTACATTTATAAGAAGCTCAAAACTGTGATCGTCAAGCATTATAAATCTAGCATGTGCTCTCAGGAACAAGCCCATGCCCACCTCTCGCACATCAACGAAACAAAGCCATGTAAGAAAAGACTTCCAAGAATTCCACGTTCCATACATACTGCACAATGCGTGTTTTTGTCACAGGAGCAACCGGCTTTATCGGCTCAGCTATCGTGAAAGATCTTATTTCGTCCGGCCACTCAGCTCTCGGACTCAGTCGCAGTGACAGGGGCATAGATCAGCTGAAGAGCCAAGGCGCCGATACACTGCACGGAACTATCGAGGATTTGCCACTTCTGAAACGGGGTGCTGCAGGATGTGATGCCATCATCCACACAGCCTTCGTCCACAACCTCGCCGACTTTGAGAATTGCTGCGCCAAGGACCGTGCTTCCATCACAGCCATGGGTGATGCCCTCGCGGAAGCTGGCGGGAACCGTGCTCTTGTGATCACGTCAGGGACCCTTATGCTCCTTCAGGGGAAGCTCGGATATGAAGACGACAACGCCGACTTGACTAATCTAATGGCTCTCCGCGCCTTGTCTGAGCAGCTGTGCCTCGATTATGCGAAGAGGGGTGTCCGCGCTTGTGTTGTGCGGCTGCCTCCTACGACCCATGGTTCCGGGTCTTCCGGGTTTCTAGGGCCCCTCATCGGCATCGCACTGCAAAAGGGCGTGTCAGCGTACGCCGGAGATGGCTCTAACAGCTGGTCTGCTTGCCACCGCGATGATGCGGCAACATTGTACCGCCTGGCAGTAGAGAAAGCCGAGCCCGCATCGATTTTCGATGCCGTTGACAAGGAAGGCGCCACATTGAAGGACATTGCCACGGAAATTGGGAAGTAACTGGATATTCCCACCGTCACCATCGAGCCGGAAAAAGTTCCCGAACACTTTGGATAGCTTCAATTTGCCATCGGGGCGGACAGTATTGCGTCTAGCCAGAAGACCAGAAACCTTTTATCTTGGGAAGCAACCCATGCATCCGTTATCGCGGACATTCCGATTGTACTCGCTTTTGTCAACTCTGGCGCCGTTGATACAGGAACGTCCACGTAACCGGGGATATCGCGTTCTGTAACCCAAGGAAAATTCAGGGTTCGGACTCGGCTCCTCTTGCCCAATCTTCGTTATGGACTAACGTACGGCTGAAAATAAAGCCAACTTTGTCTAGTTCTCTACGAATAGGCAGATACAATGAAAAATTACGTCAGGCTTGCAAGGCGACGGCGATATTAAAAAACATAAATAGTATGGCTCTAAGGATTTTACACTAAACAAAGAGCGGTAGTAAGGAAACAACAGCTTTTTTCTTTGTAAGATACGCATACTTGTTTCACAATAGAAGTAATAATAAATTCCCTTTAAGATACATACCAAGGCTTTAAAGCTATCAATACTAAAGTCTTAAACCTTTTAATATACTTTATATATAAATTAAGTAGGGCTAGCGTTCTTTTTTAAGTATTTCAACTTCAGCAAGTAGCACGTACACGTATATATTTTTATGATGTCTACTTCTTAGGAGCTAACTTGAACCCGTCGATCAAGAATAGCTGCCCAGCCAGTGAAATCCCTACAGCGTGTGGTAATAATGTTCCTCTTTGTCAGAGTTTTATATTGTAAGTCTTCAAGCCATTCTAATGTAAGAGATATGTGTGTGCCTGGGATCCTAAAATAAAAGTATAGATAGATTTAATAGTCTACATGGACACGGTATATCCAATCTTGACTATGGCAAGATACATGGCCCCGCATACTGCTGCTTCTGAGATTCCATCAGACGCTCTCGAAGAGATATTCACAGCGATCATCAACGATAATAACCGTCCTCCTGTTGTTACAAAATATGCACAAAGGTCCAAAAGGCAGAAGTATCCAAAGAAGAATCGTTTCGCGACCCAGTCCCTTGCAACCAAAGCGAAATAAATGTCTTGCGTCGGTCGTGACTCAGAGTTCATGACAAACCGGTCCATGAAGCCAATGCCGCGCTGTTTGTTAACGAGATTCTGAACAGGTGAATCACGTTGACGTGCTTTTCTCCCCACGACAGCGTGTTCCTTTGCTGTACATGTCAGTAGTTCTTCCAGAAGAGAGACATCTGACGTCGACAAAGGGCTGGCAGCTTGGTCCGCCTCGTCTCCGGCTGCTTCCAGCTCCTTCGACAAGCCAGTCCAAGCATCTGAGTAGTTGGTGACACGAGCGTAAAAAGCGGGATCCAATGGCTGAACGGTCAAGCGCTTCACACCATTTTCCGCCGACAAGAAGGAGGGGGACTGCATCCAAATGGTGTCGTTTGATATGGACCTCGATGGAATGTAGGTGACCTCTAAAGCATTGGGATATGCGGCCACGCAGCTGGCAAGATACCTGCGGAAGAAGTGCTCTAGCTCCCTGGAGCGAAACGTTAGCGGCAGCTCGCGGGATAGATAAAAAATAGAATATCACGTACATCTCTGTGCTGCTCGGGTGGCGAGGAATAGTACCTGGCCGGATAGCCGACTTTGACATCATTTTCATCACACCCCGAGTATGTATCTTTACGGCTGCAAAAACGATAGTGAACCCGATGACCATGTCTGGAATCGTCCAATGGCATAGAAAGGAAGCCAGCTCCATCCATGCTACCTGCGTCGGATCGAGGGGGGCCCGGACACATGACACTCGAGCCGTCATCCTGGCTTCGCCTGCGGAGCCAGTGCTTGTCGTGCTGGAAAGCGCACTGTTTGGCTTCCACGAGCTTTCCTGGAGGGGATCTGTATAACGCACGTTGACGAGCTCTCCTACCTTTTCAAACGGCGAGGCGAATATTTCTTTGCGAAAAGAACCCTGGTAAAACCTGGATCTCGATGTGGAGGAGAGATGTCGAACTCTCTGCCCATCCTCAGTCTCAAGCTCAGTCTCCGCTGCAGTCTCCCGACTTCCATCGTTGGACGTCAAAGGGATAAACATGGCCCTTTTCTCGTCGTATGAGTTTTGGATCTCCATGATTACGGCCCCCAGCTCTCGTGTGGGTCCGTACAAATACCACCAGCTTACTACGTTTCGACTGTAACCGAGAAACCTGGGGACACTGAGAATATAAGCATACGGCCAGTTGGCCGGATCTTGCTTCTATTGTGACGTCAGCGTGTTGCTAATTTTCTACGAGCATGTAATCATGCTGACTCGGTCCTTACCTGCTCGACTAGGAACACGTCCAACTTCTCCCGGAGACCATGCTGGTAGTGGCCCCTGTGCAGATACGGAACCGGATCAAATGTGAACCAAGCACGCACCCATGAGAGCACACGCCCCCATGTAGGATTGACGGACAAGGAAGCTGAATAGTCTGCCGGCAGTGGCTCATCAAACGAGAGAATGCCACCGATGCGACCCCGAAGACCGACGGGCGTGCCAATATAAAGAGCGCGGTCCTTGAATTTGAGTTTGACAGGTGAGACCCGCACATGATTGATGGATGTTGCGAAGAGCAGCGGTCGACCCAACACAGCTTCGCTGCTGTCAGGATGGTAGTCTAAAGTGCGCGGTTGTACCAGTGCGCGTACAAACAGTCCCAAAATAAGGGTGAAGAGGACAGCTGGGGCAGTAAAAAAAGAGGCCATGAGTAGTTTCCACCATGTGGAAAATGGCCACGATCGGAGGGCAAGACACAAAGCAAGAAGTCCGGTCTCGCGTCTAACAGAAAGACCCAAGAGAGGCATGGCTGTGTTCTGTGCTTGTTCTGACAAAAAAGACATTCCTTTGTGTCAGCGAGAGTGGGAGAATATTTTTTGAAAGCGTGAGCTGTGAGAAATGCCGCTTTCGCTTTATTTTGCCGTTTACTTCGTATGCCATCTCGTACGAGATAATACCCCGTACGAGTACTCGGTACAGTCGTTACATTGTCGCGGGAAGGGCTGATAGGCGCCAAGAGTCCAAAAACGGAATAGGGTCGCAACTACTCCGTAGGATAGCTGGAACCCCTGTACTTGAAGTGGAGACGGCACGGAGTACGACGGAACTGCCAGAGTACGTGGAGACTGTCAATTGGACGTAAAAACCCAATGTGGCATTTTCGACTCCGGTCCAATGAAAGAGCACATAATAATGTATTTCAGCTGCCATGAAGCATGTGCAACATCACGTCCTTTCCTCTTTCGCCAAAACAAAGTGCCTAAACCCGGAATGATATCGGCTACGGCCCACCGGCCTCGTACTTCCAGTCAATGGCAGCATTCCAACGCGTGGACAGCCACATGTGGAAAGAGTCCCAGGGATACACAAACCAGTTCTTTCCCGTCTGCTTGTCGATGAGAAACTAAAGTATCCTTGTCAGCTGCTGTCCGGTCCAATCGAATTGTGCCACAGCGCCATGGCTTCTCGGCGATGCCGACGTACACTTGAGCAGCTGTTGTTGTGAACAGTCTTATCTAGAGCAGCATGCAGATCCAGAGTGTACTGCTTCTCGCTGTCGGCATTGACCTCGACGCATGTAGCAAGCCCACCAAGAATTGGTTTGATAACGGACGTAATCAGCTCCACATGACTTGTTTGGGCCAGGTGTTAGCCGTTAACCAGCCACTCAACATTTAATAAGAAATTCTGGAAGCCGGCCAACCTTTCAATCGAGTATATTGTTGACGTATGCAAGCGGCCAGAGTTGGGTCCTAGAACGTAGAAGAAGTTTGGGAAGCCGTGCATGGCAACGGACTTGAACGTGGCCTTGGACCCGAGATCCATCCAATGCTGCTCTCGGGTCTTGCCTTGGCGGCCTCGAAGTTCTATGTTGTAATGGGTTAAGGAGAACCCGGTAGCCAGAATCTGATGGAATTAGCGCAATCCCTTGTTCAGGCTAGGCTTATTGCGGGAAGAGGCACGAACAATAACGTCCACCGGAATTTCCTCTCCGGATTTAGTTAGGATGGACTGTGGCCCGACTCCAGAAATCGGGTCGTTAATCAAACGGATGTCCTGTCTCTGAAGAGTGGCCGTATATGATTGGTCAAAAATCCGTCTCTGGAGGAGCTGTTAAACCCTGGTTTCCGTTCTTCAGATGTTTATCTTCCAGTCTACCCGTACTCACTCTGCATCCAAACTCATAGGCCGGGGTCAGCATTCCCCAATATTTTTCTGCCACGTAGATAAGCCTGTCAGACCACGGAAATCAATAGAGAGGGAATGCTAAAGAAAAGAAAACGTTAACCTGCCTGGAGCTGTATTTCGCACATGCTCGAGGCTTTGCTTGGCGGCCTGTATGCGCTTCTGGCGCCCATTATGGGTGATACGGAAGTGAAAGAGGGTCATCTCCAGATAAAGAAACATCAGCATCCGGAGAAGATAGAGTAGCCCGGGAAGGCATCGAAAGGCCGCCTTCCAAGCGGGTGTAATTGTATAGTTGCAACTCGGAACGAGGTAGTGTGGGGTCTTCATCGAAGGAGAAACGATATGTCAGAACCGTTTTGGGGGGAACTGGGTGGAGTTTTTCGATAACAGCAGGTGATATCGACCCATACATACCCTCATAAACTGCGTAATAAACTTTGGCTGGCCCACAATGGCAGGGATCAGCTGTGAGGCGGAAGCTGAAACTTTGGTCAGCAATGGTTCTGGGTTTTCCCCACGAATACGGACAACAGCTCACCTCCATTACCAATAACAGCCACATTTTTGTCGGCTAAATCCACATCGTGATTCCACGTCGATGTGTGCATGACGTGTCCTTGGAATTTATCCATCCCTGGAAGGTTTGGAATGTTGGGGTTGACGAGACCGCCCACAGCCGAGACGAGGATTCGACACTGTTGCGTGAATTCCTCGCCGGTCTTGCGATTCTGTAGCGCCACTGTCCAAGTCTTGGACTGCTCCTGCCAGTGGGCTCCCTTCCATTCGGTAAGGCCAACAAAATGTCTTGACACGTCATGGCGCTCTGCCACTTCCTGCATGTAGTCCAGGATCTCCGATTGCCGGGGGAAAAGCTCAGTGAAATTGGGATTCGGAGCAAAGGACAAGCTATAGCAAACTGCTGGAATGTCTACAGCGCTCCCAGGATCTGCAAACGATTAAGAGGGGGCCTTTGCATGACAGAGTTCGCCGGCCTGCGAGAAGACGCACATGTATTTGCCCACCAGGTGCCTCCCAACCCTTCGTTGCGATCATAGATGATATAGTCGTCCAGGTTGTAAGCGCGTTTTAGCTGGCAGGCTGTGGTCAGTCCGCCAAAGCCGCCACCGATGATGATCACCGTCGAGGAAGGTAGTGCTGAGGACGCCATTTTGTCACTGTAGTTTGTTGGTCTTGTTGGATTTTGCCTTTCCCTCTGCTTTTCTGCCTTCACAGCTGTCTTTGGACGAGAGTGCTTCTGCTTTTAGAAAAAGGCTCGAATCATTATGCTTATAAGGTAGGCACAGATAGTAACGACAGGGCCATTAGTTGTATGGACACGCGTATGTACAGCTCATTGAGACACTCCCTTTTGCAAACCACCCCCCCCCCACCTCCCCCCTTACGCCCTAACACCCCTGTCACGGCAAAGGGCGAGCAGGGCTATAAACGAGGCAATCATGGCTGCATATAGCACGAATACATATTAGCGCAACACAGCCCGAATATGCAGCTCAGTAAACTATCGTTGCCTAGTTTAAAATTTCGTGTTTTTCTACATTTCTAAGTCTTGTCTAGGATGTAGTTGCGTTGATCTTACTATTGTATCAGCTGAACCTCGAGACGCTAATTCGAGGCGGAGTATGGAGTACTCCGTGAAACCCCGAAGAAAGTTCCATCATCTCTCCAATAGATACTACCCTTCTCTATAGTACACCGATGGCTCTCTCTAGAAAGTAAAAAGGTCATGGAAGATTTTTCACAGGCAAACGGGGCTGTTTACATTTCTATTTGTAGTACTTGGCACTTGCACATCGTATTAAGTGCGGTCTAACGTCTTTTATCCACCCGTACGACGTGATGCAGAAATACATGCATAATTTATCACAAAGCAAAAGCATTGACTTTCTTTTGCCAACCCGCATCACGCATCCGCACAATCTAGCTCTAGTGGCCAAGGCCGAGAGAGGATCCCTTGTGTACAAGTTGCCTGTAGTGCCGAAGCGCGAAGCCCAATTGTCGGAGTGGCCAAAACGGGCTGCGATGCAATTGGTCCGCAATGAATGCACTAAAGAGGCGACCAGTACACTAGTACCTGAAAATAACACCAAACTGTAAACTGGTCTAGGTTGCGAAGCGGTGAGGCGAGTTTGTTTCATCAGCACCTTGATCGGTGACGATTGTGACAATATGAGTTTGGGGAAAACATCCAGCCATGTCGGACAGGCTGTGGCACGGGAAGGCGATTGGCATCCTTCCTGGTGCGCAGAGGGATACCCATCTTCAGGCTGAAGGCAAAAGTACGGAGAAATTGCATTCGTCTTTGCCAAATGGTCGTCGTAGTACCAGTGGAACGAGAACCAACCCTTTGGCCAACAGGTCTGGGGCAGGTGTATCAATCCGCCAACGAACTGGGCTTCTTTGCATTGCCGGGCTCTGGTTCTGATTGAGCCAGGTGACCTTCACTTCAAATGCGCCCCCTGAGCAACAAAAGCACGAGACAATCGTCTCAGGGACCTTTAGGTAAGGGCCGCATCAGCAGGATTTCGTACTCTTAGAGATACTGGCCAGAGCCCAATTTTATCTTACTATCTCGTAGAGATGACAGGCTGGTAGACATCTCAAGACCAAGAACGAAGCACAAGGACATCGAAAAGTGTGTATGCCTTAGTGATTAGGTAATTAGGATAGCAACCCGGGAATTGCTAGAGCGGCGGGCCCCTTTTACTAGAGCGGCGGGCCCACGTGACTTTTTTAGGCGGTCAGACCCGGCAGAATACTGTAATTATCGTGTAAGTCGTAATAGATTCGAGGGAACTCATAGGTGCGCCCCCCCAAGAAAATTATTTGCGCCCCCTTATTAGTAATAAGAGCCCACACGTGACTAGATTCGAAGTAAAATGACAAAAAACACTGAATAAGAACCAAAAACACTAGTAATTACTACAAAACCAGTTACGCCGCCATGTCTTCATCTATCAGATCAAAAAGCCCCTGCCGACTTAGGCCTGCCGGCACCGGCCTGCCGGTACGGCGCGCCGCCGCCCGTGCTACCTCCGCCCGCGCCGTAACTACGGCATCTACACGGGCATCCTCCGCCGCCTCCCAGTCTAAATAGGCCATTATCTCCTCCTTTGTCCACGCCGTCTGGCCGGCCGGCGGCGAGCCTATAACCTTCTAGTCTTGGCAGTAATTGTACGCTGCCCTGCCGCACAGGAGGGGCAGGCCGGCGGCCTTTTGGTAGGCTTGATTCGTTTGAAGGCTGCCCTGCGGTAGGCCGTTGTACCAAGCCTGCCGTGCTGTAATATATCTTTGGTATACGGCACGTGGGTCGCTGATGAGAGACGCTGCGGCCGGTGGTGCCGCTGCTGGTGGTGCTGCCGCCGGTGGTGCTGCCGCCGCCGGTGGTGCTGCCGCCGGTGGTGCTGCCGCCGCCGGTGGTGCTGCTGCCGATTTACACGATAATTACAGTATTCTACCGGGTCTGACCGCCTACAAAAGTCACGTGGGCCCGCCGCTCTAGCAATTCCCAGCAACCCACCTATCGTGCAAAGTGCCAAGGAGGCCAAGCAGTTTATTGCCAGATTAGATACGAGTAGTGCTTTTTGGCCCAGCACTATCTTCTCTGACGAGCGATGTTGTCTTACGTTGCATTGCATGAGACCTTTCCTGCTCGTGAAAATGACGTCTGCGTATCACAGTGTTGATTCAGAGCGGTACCTCGGAGTACGAGCAGGGACGGCTAGGCCGCACTGTCAACGAATTGAGCAAGTCGACGGATGGGCTTTGGCCCATAACGGACGTCACGTGCCGATGACCATTTTCCCTTTGTCAAGAAAAATGACTGATATAAACCGGCAGCACGGTACAAATAGTGGGCCAGTCGTAGATGGGTGATAACGGGATGTTATCTACTCAACTCCGTGGTCGATCGGCAAAGGCGTCTCTGCATAGTATGACGCGGCCGAAGCATCTCGACGATCGATGTAGTAGAATAATAGGGCTAACTATGCACTCGTATGGCCTTTGCGGCTATTTGGACCGGCGGTTTTCGTCGCTGGTCGCCTTGAAGAAAAGCGTGGCTACCACATCGCGGCTTTCTGGCACGGCCCATGTGCTGGATAACGATAACACGAGCGAAATAACCTGATGGTAAACGTTATTCATGAAGAAATGCCTCGCGATAAATCAAAACAGCCCCTTGCCTAGCGGCCCCTCCGACACTGCAGCAGAGATAAGCGGTGGCGGTCCGACAGAAGAAGGCGGTGGCAAGCGTCAGCGCAGTGGTCTAATTGGCACATGTCCTGTTCCTTGTTCCAGACAGTTACGATTGTCTAGTGCACTAGACCTGTGCTAGATCCACATAGATATCCTGTTGCGGCTTTCCGGCCCATCTTGGCTGTTATCGAGCTTCGACATTAGATTAGGCCCCCACAAATGGGACCGTTGCCCGAATGGTTGACGGGCGACGATTTCGGGCGATACCATACCGCAGGCTGGGTGGATTCAATGAATATGAACCCTTCTCAACCCATGTATGTAGCCTTTCTGCTCTCCGGGTTGCGGTGTCGGTTTTTGTTTCTAGCTTTCCCGCCGGGTTCATTGCCTGTATTCAACAATCCCAGTTTTGCCTCGCCCTTCGGCCTGCCCCGTTGGTAGAACCCATCCTGCACCATGGGTCTCGGCTACGAAAACAAGGCGACTGCGAAAACAGCGAGCGTCGATGTCGAATACCAGTCTGGGTCTATCGAGGCTACAGAACAGGGAGGAGGCCTGGGGAAGGTCCGGCGATGGATCCGCTCCGTTGGGGCTGAGGAGTTTGGCATCGAGCCCATCACCAAAGAGATGCGCACGAACCAGCCGGCGGTCGACCTCTGCACCATCTTCCTGGCTGCCAACTGCAACGTCACAACCCTGGCCACGGGCTATCTAGGCACGACCTCGTATGGCCTGGGATGGTGGGACTCGTTCCTCTGTGTGCTCTTCTTCAACATTGTCGGTGTCATCCCGCCGGTCATCTGCGCTACGCTGGGCCCGAAGCTGGGCCTGCGCACCATGATCATCCCCCGGTATTGCTTCGGCTGGTGGCCCGTCAAGGTCATCGCCATCCTCAACATCATCAACCAGATCGGCTGGGGTATCGTCAGCGGCATCACCTCGGGCGACGTGCTCTACGACGTCGGAAGCGGCCGGCTTCCCCTTGCAGTAGCAGTGCTGGTCGTGTGCCTCGTAGGATTTGCCTTTGGCTTGCTCGGCTACCGCATCCTGCACATCTACGACAGGTACTCGTGGATGGTCATGCTGGTCTGCTTTATTCTGCTGGCCGGGTTTGGGGCCAAGCACTTTGAAACCGTGCCGATGGGCTCGGGGAGTGTTGAGAGGTCCAACGTGTTTGCGTTTGGCGTGGCCATTATCGGCTACGAGCTCGCCTGGCTTCCCGTTGCTGCCGACTACGGCGTCTACCTCAAGGACACCATCAGCTCCCAGACAACCGGCCTCTGGACCCTGGTTGGACTGTTCAGCTCCCAGGTTCTGATCGAGTGGCTGGGTGCCGCCGTCGGTACGCTGAGCCAGAGCTCCAACCCCCTCTTCGCCGAGGCCTACAACGACGGGGGGGTTGGCGGGCTGATCGGCGCCATCTTCAAGTCGTACAACAGCACCGGCCTCACGGGTTTTGGCAAGTTCGTCGAGGTCCTCATTGCGTTTTCGACGTCAGCCGTCATCTCCACCAACATCTACTCGCTGGGCCTCAGCGTGCAGGTGATCTCGCCGAAGCTACTCGTGGTGCCTCGCTTCGTGTGGTCTCTGGTTGGCGGCTGCGTCTTGTTGGCGTGTTCGATTGCCGGCCGCGACGTGCTCGCCGACGTCATGACCAACTTCCTCTCCATCTGCACCTACTGGCTGGCGCCCTTCTGCACCATCCTGCTGCTGGAGCATTTCATCTGGCGCCGCGGCTATGCCTACGATCTCTCGGCGTGGGACGACCCGACCAGGTTGCCATACGGCATCGCCGCGTCTATTTCGTTTATTGTCGGCACGGTCCTGTCGCTTCTGTGCATGAACCAGGTATGGTGGGTTGGGCCGATTGCACTCGGCATCGGGCCGGCGCCATATGGGACCGATATCAGCTGGCTGCTAGCGCTCAGCGTGTGCACTATTCTCTACGTCCCGCTCCGGATGTGGGAGAGAAGGAAATGGAATCTGTGACGGGGTAGATAGAGAGGCATATAATAAAAGGGAAAGACTAGTATCAATACCACATTTGACCAAAGGCGTTTGCTTACTTGCGAATTGGATTGATCTGTTGCGTGGGTAAATACAGAATGTGGCCAACGGTATGTTGTCGATCACGCTGCAGTGCGTCTTTCAGACAAGCCCAGTCTGTCCTAACACAAGCGAATGCTTTATGCGGACCAAAAGGGTCCCACGTTCGTCGGCTGGGATCAAGAGCAAGGATGCTGGCTAAACAAGCACTTGCTAAATCAGATTCCTGAAAGCGCCATCAGGCGTTTACAACATGGATTAGCCGCATTGGTAACGCTGATAAATGAGGACTACTTGGAATTATACGTATATTGTTGAGTCACACTACTCGTCTGTATTCCCCAACTCCCTTCATGTCAGCTTTGGAGCCCAGTTCTACACTGTCGGACAACAAAAGCAGCCGCTCGAAGCGCTGCAGAGTCCGGTCCAAGTGGCCGTGGAAGACGGCTGTGCTGACAGACCTGGAGCATGCCAGACAGCTTTCGGTACCCGCAGCAGAGGTCTCTTAGTGGCGATCGACACGGCCGTTTGGCAAAGATGATCATGCGTCGGGGGATCGCCGTTGCAACCGATGCACGCAGCGAAAAGGAACCGAAAATACGGAGCAAGATAAGATACAACCAGCTGTGGACGGGGCACGACCGATAAGCGGCACGTGCAATATCCGAATATCCGGCGGGGCAGTTTGATTTGTCAGCGTTGGAGAACCGGGAAGAAGGCGACGGACAAGCACAACTTTACAAGAGAACAAGCATAGTCACACGGCGCGACGACACCACAACGCAACGGCACAACGGAACAACGGCATAACGGCACAAACCCCCGACACAACCATGAAGGCAGTCCAGTTCAGCGAGTACGGCAGCACGGATGTGCTCAAGGTGGTGGACATTCCGAAGCCGACGCCCACGGCGAGCCAGGTGCTGATCCGGGTCGAGTACGCGGGTGTCAACTTTATCGACACGTACCTGCGCACGGGGCTGTACCCGTCCGTGCTCCCAGCGACGGCCGGTCGTGAGGCCAGCGGCGTGGTGGAGCAGGTGGGCGAGGCGGTGCCGGCGGAGTACGGGCTGGCGGTGGGCGACCGGGTGGCGGTGTTTGGCCCCGACGCTCTGGCCGAGTACATGGCAGCCGAGGCGAGGACGGTGCTGAAGCTGCCGGAGGCCGTGTCGACGCGCGAGGGCGCAGCGCTGATCCTGCAGGGGCTGACGGCGTGGACGCTGGTGCGGGACGCCCACGACGTGCAGGCGGGCCAGACGGTGCTGGTGCAGGCGGCAGCCGGCGGCACGGGGGGGCTGCTCGTGCAGATGGCCAAGGCGCTGGGGGCAACGGTGATCGGCACGGCGTCGACGGCGGCCAAGATGGAAGTGGCGCGCAAGCACGGCTGCGATCACGTGATCAACTACGCCGAGGTCGACGTCGAGGCCGAGGTGCTCCGGCTGACGGGCGGCCTGGGCTGCCACGCTGTGTTCTCGGGCGTCGGCAAGGCGACGCTGGCGGCGGACATGAACGTGACGCGGCGCAAGGGCACGTTTGTGACCTTTGGCAACTCCAGCGGGGCCATTGAGGCTCTGCGGCCGCTGGACCTGAGCCGCAAGAACATCAAGCTGGTGCGGCCGACGCTGGCCAACTACATTGCCACGCGCGACGAGTTTGCCGAGCGCAGCGGCGAGCTGGTCGGCCTGGTGGCCTCGGGGCGTGTGGCCGTCAGCATCGGCGGCGAGTACGGCCTGCATGAGGTCGGCAAGGCCCAGGATGCCTTGGTTGGACGGCAGACGGTGGGCAAGCTGATCATCAAGGTTCGGTAGGATAGCCAAGTGCTCCACCTGCTCCACTGATGTCCTATTTGCTGCAGTCTTGAGTGTTGCAATGCGTCACTAGCTAGCGCGGTCGGGTGAGGTATTAATTAGATTACTACAGTAATTATACAGATGCGTGGGGGTCCTTTATATATATTTGGCAGGCGGACGTCCCAGGGAGTTTCACCTGATATGTCTTGCGTGTCCCGGCACAGTCTACGCAGACTTCTCGTCGTCTCCCGTTCTGATCTCCTCGGGAGTCCAGCCGGCGCTCTTCCACGGAACAACGCCCTTGATGTACATGGTGTCGACCTCCTCGAGGCTGCGATTGTGCGACTCGATGATAAAGAAGAAGGTCAGCACGGCGCCAGCGAAACAGCAAGCGGCAAAGACATAGCCGTAGCGGTAGTTGATGGCAGCCGTGATAAAGGGGGTGAAGAAGGAGATCAAAAAGTTCCACAGCCAGTTGCTGGCCATGCAAAGGGCCATGCAGCGGGCACGGTAGCGTGACGGGTACATCTCGCCGGCAATCGCCCAGCATAGACAGCCCCACTAGATGGTGTTAACGCGTGCACAAAAGACCGAGAAGAAATAGGAAAGGGGAGAACGTACGGTGGTGGCAAAGCCAAAGATGAACAGACAGGCAAAGGCAATCATAGCACCACCGGCACTGCTGTTGGTAACTGCGTCCGCGTCGCTAAAGTTCCGGTCGGGGTAGAGGGAGAAGGAGCCGAGAGAGGCGAAGACGAGGAAGCAGACGCCCATCCAGCAGCCACCGGCCATGAGGCAGATTCTGCGGCCAAAGCGCTGGCTAACCCAGAGACCGACAATGGTCGAGCCGAAGTTGACGCCGCCCAGGATCATCGAGGTGACGTACGAGTTGGAGATGCCGACGGAGCTGAAGATCTGGGTGCCGTAGTAGAAGAAGAAGTTGGCACCGGTGAGCTGCTGGAGCATCTGGATGGCGATGCCGACAAGAGTGCGCCGGGCCATGGCAGGGCCGGTAAAGATCTCGTGCCACTTCTGGTCGCCCTGGGCCTCGTCCTCTACGAGCTTGGCGCGCATCTCGGCCAGCTCGTGCTGGATCTCGGCGTGCTCGATGGGCACCTTGGAGACGAGCGAGAGCGTCTGGGCGGCAGCATCGCGATGGCCGTGGCTGAAGTCCCAGCGCGGCGACTCGCGCATGAAGAGCATGCCGACGCCAATGATGAGGGGAGAAACGAAGCCACAGCCCATGGTGATGCGCCACGCGCCAGTGTTGTTGATGTCCTCGGTGCCGTAGTTGATGCAGTAGGCCGTGAAGATGCCGAGCGTGATGAACAGCTGGTAGGCGCTGACGAGGGCCGAGCGGACCTGCCGGGGGGCCGTCTCGCTCTGGTACATGGGAGCGAGCACGGAGCAGGCGCCGACGGCCAGGCCGGCCACGAGACGGCCGATGGGGATCTGGTACCAGCGCGTGGAGGCTGAGATCTGGACGACGTTGCCGACAATGTGGACGGTGCTCCAGGCGGCAATGCTGTACTTGCGGCCAAAGCGGTCCGCAAACGGGGCGCTGATCAGAGAGCCCAGCAGGCAGCCGATGCACAGAAAGCTGACCATGCAGCCAGTGCGGACCTTGCCCAGGGCGAGCTCGCCCGAGGAGTCGATGGTGTCGCCGAAGCGCTGGCGGAAGTCGCTCATCTCAATGTAGCCGCTGATGGAGCCGCCCTCGTAGCCGAACATGAAGCCGGTCATGGACACGAGCAGGCCCATGACCAGGACACGCATGTTGAAAGCCCGGATGGGGCCGTCGACGAGGCCCGGCTGCAGCCTCTCGACCTTGGGCGTTGTGGTGCCGCTGGAATGCTCCGGCGTGGCAGTGGCTATGCCGGCGGGTATTGTCATTGTTGTTGTGGTCATCTTGCTGCTTTGTAAACGACGTGTGATGTCTTGGGGTAGAACTTGCAGTATTCCTCAGCTGTGGCATAAGGAACAACAGTCTATTATAGCAAGGCAGGACAAGCAGAGTCACGAATGTGAATGCTGCAATCGCGTGGTGCTCGGGACGCGAAAGAGCAAAAAGAATCTCATGACCGCCGCATACGTAGCAACGCCGGCCCTTCTCGCGCTATTGCTGGACGTCGTCATAAGGGACCGAAGGCCGGCCGGGACCGGTGGGCGACGACCGAGCAGGAGATTCCTAGGGTGATTGGGTGTGGAATTATTCGGCGCGTCATAATCGTCGAAAAGTGATGAGAATTTTTTTCTCTGATGAGAATTCTGCGACATTTTCCACTTTGTTTCTGAGAAAAAGTTGGATAATAGCGCCGGCATCGCTTTTATTCTCGGTTATTTGGAGCCCCAAAGACACAAAAAACGGGCTGGCGACTGGGGAATCTCGGCCGGTCGACCTTACAACGCCGTAGAAATTGAATGGCAACTCGTTCGAGGGCGCTCAGTCAGGACAACCGGCAGCCAGCCATCTCCCACCGCGATGCTGTCTCTTGCGGTCGGTTCAGCCAAGTCGGGTATATCCGCCCACACGCACTAACGCCCTGTCACTGGCAGATCTTCAGGTGGACAAGAGGCTAGCCTCATTACGTATGCTTTGCCGCCGGCCATTTCGGACATACCCACTTCGGCAGAACCGACTCGACGCGACGGGAACGAGTCGCAGGCTCGTCTGTTCTGATACTATGCATGTTGCGATTATTCTGTGGCAAGCAGTCTCCCATGTACGATTGTGGGCTGCTGATCTGCACCTACGAATACGAGGCATTAACGTATCCTGAATCCCACTCTGGACGTAAATACGGGTCAGGGCTTGTAAGTTGTGGGGGCTCCCTGCTGATCTGCCCGGCTTACACTGTGCAGTGACTAAGGACAGTCGTATTTCTACACCTTTCTTAAGTCAGCTACCTGTGGGTACCCGTTTAAAAGGAGCGGTAAAGCACGCACTGGAATTTGTATCCAGTTTGGCACCAGAAAAGTTATTCATGACTGCGATTTTGCTCATATAAACGACGAAGCCGAGTCGATCTCATGACTCTGCAGAGCTGTCTGTGATAAAAAATACATAGGCACGCGTCCTCGAGTGAGCACAGTGGCGAGCGTCACAGCAACCTCTTGCCATGAACGGCTGTTAGGAAATCGTGTCTTTGCCATTGGGAGTTGGAGCCATAACAGCAGGCGAGAGTGACGTATTATGTATCTTACCTGCCTATATGGGTAGAGCATGCGTGACTCTGATGTCAGCAGCTGCTCTGTGCCATACGCATTCTCAAAGGCTCTTACTATGTATATGATCCGTGCATAAACTTGCGTGTTCATGCTAACAAGGGTTAGTCTTGCAGTAACTCAACGGTGTCGAAGAAACCCGTTGTGGGATCGCCTTTGCGAACAGTAAACTAGGGAACATGGCCAATTTGTGCAATGACAATAATCGTGGTGTCGTGTCTTAAGCCGTGGCGGGCTTGATACCCGTCATTACCATTCATTCAACAATTGGCATAAGCAATACATAGTCCAGTAAAAGTATGCACAAACGACATAAAAGTACAATGGATTATTCAAGGGGGTGACAAAAGCTGACGTTACTTTTGCAGGGTAGTAGAGGACATGGCCCCTTCTCCTTATTTGCGCATGCCGTACTTACATAGTACAGTATTTCCGGTAGCTTGCTGTACGATATCGCCGTCTTCATAAAACTAGTCATCTCCTTGGCCGACCTCTTTGCAGATCAAATAAAAGTTCACTGCAAGGAGTATTCCGCAATATACGTGGCTCTTGCGTTGACAGAGCTTGTAGCCTTGGGGTCAGTGATGTTGCTATGCTACTACGGAGTAAAAGCTAAGGATGGCAATGGCTAGCGGTCGGTCGCTTGATACTGCCAACCAATTGCCTAATCTTTGAACAGGCTTTCTTCTCCTTGTCTCTTAAGGTATAGCATTATCAGTACTCTTCAATTGTGTTTCTTTCAAACACAATCTCGGCTAATGGCAGTCATATTGGATCACAACTTCTAAGGACTGCGAAACAGAATTGTCTTGGTGCCGATCAATGTTACATTGGGTGTCTCTTGAAATAAACTATGAAAGAGGTATGCAGGATGTCACAATGCCGGCTTGTTTTGACAAACAGAGAATAACCCGAGAAGGTATGGTCTGAGAGGTGCCCATTGCGAGACTCAAGGGCAAGCGTGGGCTAGATCTATATGGGCACTGCTCGTACCTAACCGAGCCCAAAGCGTCGACAATAACTATAGCTGAGAGTAAAAGCCCACATGTGTTTCAGATCCACAACCCTCGTCCTGTTCTTTCATCAGATACAAAGGAATGCATCCCCAGTGTATACGGAGTACACCGCCTTATTCTCAGCCTTTGTCACTTCGCTAACATCAATATCTGCAGAAATCCAGAGCGTCGTATGCAAAGGTCGAGCCAACATGGCCATTTCGACATTCGTAAGCGAGGCGCTGCCGGGACAACCTTTTGGGCCGAACTAGCTGGGACATACTTATAGCGTGAGGTCGACATCGGCTACTCAAAGACTTAAATCGGGATCACTAGGATCTATCAAGACTCCTTGTACACAAATTGTGCATCTGTTCCGAAAGTAGAATATGAGCGACCACGATGACACCATAGCCTCGTACAGACTTGCATGCAACGAGCTCACCTCAGCGCTGCAGCGTGACTACGCGGATGGATTTTGATCCTTTATGGAAATGCATGCATCTGTCGAGCACTCTTGTCTGAAGTCTTTTTCCAAGTTTGCAATCCCCGTCATATTCGTCATCCTCTTCGTCGCCATGGCCGTCCGCTTCGCTGTTAGTCCAAGTGATTACAAGGATACGTCTCTGGGGGATGGTAGAAAATTTTGCATGTATACCTAATTCGACGACGCCAGAGACGAAGCAATAGTTCGCTACATACAGTACGAACCCGTTGGAGAGCGCCTTAATTGCCGCTATAGCGGATAATATTTAAACAAAGTTTTGGTCAGTAGTTCCCGTGAAGTTTGAGCCTTGAGTAAAACCTAAGCGCGCTTTTCCAGACCGCTACAATATTCTTATGTCGTCCGTAAAATACAACACCCAAATACGACTCGAGATTCCATAAAATGGACCTGACATCAGGGAATAAAATACCTCTGATTACACCGCAGCCTTTATTACCACCACACAACAGTAGGAATGCCTGGATTTTGCAAGAGAACAGGATACATTACAGGTAATACTTAATGAAGTAGAACCATCCGCAACTTTGTTGTCTAACGGTAGGGCGCCTATCAGAAGCTTGCTCATAACAGTTAAGAGTGACTTTACTCATTAATGCTGCTATTCATCCAACTACATATAGAGGAATGCTCTAAGTGAATAGGGCATATCACGTGTTATGGTACGCTTTAGGGAAGAAACTAATACTAGGGTCCAATTTGGATAAGTGCGAGAGTTAGTAGTCGGGTTGGGTGCCGGGCCGTTCAAGACATCAACGTAGCGGAGACCCAGAAGCCAAGTCTGACGAAGCATACGTGGTGATGTCTGCATTCTTATCTCGCCACGCACGGTCTGGTACTGATTTGGGCGGTATTCGTAACGTGTAAGTATGGTTACAAGGACAAAGTAAAATGCATACAACGCCTACGGTATAAACATTAAATTACGCAGGATGATTGCACTACAGATATCTGGAAAGTCTACTGCTCCTTCCAAGTTCGTCTTTCCTTTGCCACAGATACACCATGAAGTCTGTCGCCTTATTACATCGGCGCGCAGTCTAAGAAGGGCCATATGGCAACTGTTTCCAGTGGTTCCATCTTCGGCAACACGACAAGTCTGTCCAACAGCTTTGTGGCTAGAATCGAGGATTGTCCTCCGGCCGTGCCAGGACTACCTATACCACCTGAGGGCTACGCCTTCATGGTGGATACATTGGCGGTACGCTCAAGATCATTGTCGAGTATCGCCGGTCCCGCTTTCGCCACAATTCAAGACGTCTTTCCAATCGTGAAGCCGGTCTTGCCCAAGTCGGCTAGCGGCCCATATACAATGCAGCACACCACGGTAGTCGCCGTCGCCACAGACACAAGAACATACAGACAGTACCTCGTACGTATTCCAGTGCAATATCTCAATATTAAAAGCTAAGCATGTACTGCTTGAAATACTACGATATCTGGAGCTTATCTGTTTATGTAGACACATACCACTCTTCCTTACAACGCCTTAGTCGACCGTGTCGACCGTGTCTTGGACTTCAGACTCTTGACACCCTCCTTCATCGCCTCCAAGAGGTTCCAGTTCACGCTGTCCTCTGCCAGACTCCAGGCCATGATGCCGCCAAGACCCCGGGCAGCGATGATCTCGCTGAATTTCCGGGTGATGAGCTCAGGCGTGTCCCAGGTCCAGAACAAGTTCGCCTCAGAATCGACCCACCACTGGCCACCGTTGCTGGAGTCGAGCTTTCCGTACGTGAGAGCATCCTTGAAGGACTGGGAGACAGACTTCACCGCCGGGTTCGCGCACGTGCCAAAGTCGTTCTGGCAGCCGGTCGTGCAGTGAGCGGTCGTATTTCCACACCAGCCATACTGCGAGCAGCAGGAGCCGTAAACCGAGCCGCTGCACTTGAAGTCGCTGGTGCCACCGCACGTGCCGTCGGTCGAAACAACCAGGCTGGTCAAGTTGACCTCGACGGGGAACGAGCTCGCCTCAAAGGTGTCAGCACCGGACGTGCCTGTATCGCTGCCGTCCGCAGACTCGGCGAGCGCGATCGGGCAGCCGATGGCCTGCGTGCAGTTGGTGTCGGAAGCCAGGGTGAAGTACTTGGCGTAAAAGGCGATTCCTAGGTTCATCTTGGCCGGCGTCATGCCGCGCTGGATTAACAGATCGACGGCATTGAGAGAGCCATTGACGTCTGTGTGGTGCTTGGTCGTCGTGTCGCGACGGTTCATCAGGTCATAGGTCATGACGTTGACCACATCGACGGCAGCGTTGATCAATGGGACCTTTGCCGCCGTGTAGGCCAGCATGTCGCGCTCGAGACCGGGAACAGCAATCGAGAGCTCCTTGTCGCCGATGGCGGACTTGATGGCAGACAGGAAGAGGGGAAAGACCTCGGCCTCTGTGGCGTTGTTGGGAACCTGCTTGTAGTCGTAGCCGTTGCCGCCGGGGTACTCCCAGTCAATGTCAACACCGTCGTAGCCCAGCCTGTCGAGGGTAGCAGCAATGTTGCTGGCATACAGGGCGCGCGACTCTGCGGAGGCAGCGCCGACACGGAAACCAGCAAGATCGCCCCATCCACCAACGGCCATGCTGATCTTGACGTCGTCGTCGAACAAGGCACGGATCTCGGACAGCGACTTAAAGGGCGTGTACTCGCCAACAGGGTTCGTCGTGAAGAGAGACGAGTTGGCAAAGGCCGTGATCACGTGGGTGATGCCAGCAGTCATCGTCTTGTTGGGAAGGACGTCGGTGTGGTACTGGTCGAAGTACATGGACAAGCGCGGTGTCCCCGTGAGACAAGAGGGAGCCGCTGAGGTGGCTGTGGCCCAGGCAGCCAGGGCAGAGGTGATAGTCGAAAGCGCAGGCATCTTGACAAAATATTATTAATGGATACAATGTAGGACAAAAAAAAGAACGAACGATCCGAAGAGGGAATCCCGGTAGCTGTCAGCAATATTAAGCGAATGAAAGGATAGCCGATGCTGGCCAAGTAGCAATTCTTCCTGAGCAGCAGCAGTGGCCAACTTATATGCTTTTGCTTGCAAGACACGTCTTGCCCTGACCGCTTTACCAGAGAAGTCTATGGAAGAGGAGGTCCGAGAGAGCGGAGAATCCCGAGAGTCCGGTGTGGCCTTCCTTGGTTTCGCTTAGTGCCTTTCCAGAGCCTTGGGTTTCTTTCCTGGTGAAAACACCAATACGAGTAGTGTCTTACGATCGCCCCGGATTGTCCGGATCATGCAAGATATGTGCCGTCTGCAAGTACTACTCCGTATGTATGTATCGTATCTAACATCATATGAGCGATGGAAGCGAGCATGGTAGCCTTTAGAGTAAAGCATGCTATGCAAAGAACAAGAAAGGATCGACGCACTGAGGAAAAGTAGAATATCCCCAGCTTCATTTCGCCTATTCTAGGACCTCGTCCCACGCGGAGTGGAAGCGGGCGCTTGTTCGAGAGTCAGTTGCGCCTTGACCACCTCCTAGACTGGTTCTAGACCACATCCCAAACTTCTCCCCTAACGGCGCGTGTGGGGAGAGGACATTTTACACAACTAAGGCAGCAGGGGGCTTCCACGAGGATTTTAGGTTACATAGTAGACTACAATTTTCCTTGTCAATCGATCATGGTCTTGTGTTTTAGGGTCTTGGAACTTGAAAAATTAATAGAACTCAGACTAAAGGGGACTGGGCCGTCTATGCACTCGGATTTCTACTGAACTCCGGATGCCGGCCATTCCTTTTCTATATTTGCCTGAACCATTTTGGATGTTTTAAGATTGCCAGTACGACTGCTCGTACTGCCGCGTTCCACTTCTTTAGAACATTGAACAGAAAATGAGCATATACCTTTCTTCAGAAGCTACATAGTACGGAGTAATACATTCTTGCACTTCCACATGGCTAAGCGGTGACGAAGACGTGATTCGATATTGTTAGGAAGTAATGGATTAGTAAGGGTCAGCATTTTGCACAAAGTAGTGCATTTCTGCCCCTCATTCCCCGGAGCACCTAGCACGTTTCAGGTTTCAGCAGTATCAGGCGGAACTGCTTCTTCCTCATTGCTGAATAATCACACACAGCGATTCGATTGCAAAGAGAACAATAAGAGGCCACCTGTGATATACAGGGCCAAGGTGTTATCAGTCGTATGGCGAAGTCAGGTGCCCGGACGACGACTGGCCTTTGTCTGCTCTGTGTCTGCATCATTTCGCCACCTATCTACATTCATCTGGCTAACAGTTTTCTGTAAAAAATACGAAGCGCAAATCTACCTACTAGGCTTCCTTTTCCCTCCCTTCCTCTCGAATTAAAGCTGCGAACGGTTGGCTGGAATCGCCGGGGTGTCCGACCAGCTTCCTGAAGCCGCCAATGGTTGTTTCCAGCCGCCCCAAATCTCTGTCAATTCTTTAATCGACGAAAACCATATTGACAGAGGGCTATGGACAGCTTGCAAAGAGTCCCGCCAGATTATTATGCGTGCATACGAGAAAAGGCGGACGTACTTCAAAGTAGATACAAGACGATGATGCTTTTCTGGGATTAGAGATTACGAGGCGCACTACAAAAGGCTTGCCAGATTCAATACTCGTATTAGGAGTTTTACGAAGACGAAAAGGGATTATTTGATGAAATTTTTTTGCGGTCTCACCAGCTGCGATCCTCGTCTGTACCGAATGTACACCGTACGCAAAATAGTGTACACAGTGCATGCAAAGCCTAGCAGCTTCATTACATACGGCCGGATATTTGTTTATCCTAGCCCACCAATACGGACAGAGGAAAAAAATTGCAGTCATAGCAGCCATAAAACCACGACCCGACTGTCTATTAATGCAACCAGAAAGCCCTACGGTCCGTCCACAGCAATGGTCCAGAGCGACACAACCGACGGAGAGCTGCTGCTCCGGCCGCCGGTTAATGGGGAAAAGAAGGCAGAGAAAAAGGACCGGGGCGCCAGCAAGGAGCGGAAGAGAGACCGTGATGCCCGTTTGAGCATCAGCAAACCGGCGCGCGACCTGTGCGACAAGCCTGGCACGAAGCGGCGGCGCAGCGAGTCGCAGTCGGTGCAGGAAGAGGAGAAGAAGAAGAAGGGCAGAGAGGACGCACAAGATAGCAGCAGCGGTCGCGCGTCGGCGCGGTCACCAGACAATCCGTTCATCGACTTTGACGGCCTCAGCCGGCCGAGCCTCGGCACGCGTGAGCGGTTGGAAGAGAGCGACGAGGCCAAGGCGGTGCGGATGGAGCGCATGAAGGGGGCGGTTCGGACGCTGCTCGAGTGCGTGGGCGAAGACCCGGAGCGAGAGGGCCTGCTGGCCACGCCGGAGCGGTACGCAAAGGCGATGCTGGAATTCACACAGGGTTACCAGCAAAACGTGCGGGACATTGTCAATGGGGCCATCTTCCAGGAGGGCCACAACGAGATGGTCATCGTCAAGGACATTGACGTCTTCTCCGTCTGCGAGCACCACCTGGTGCCCTTCACGGGCAAGATGCACATTGGCTACATTCCCAACAATGCCGTGATCGGCATCTCGAAGCTGCCGCGCATCGCCGAGCTGTTTGCCCGGCGTCTGCAAATCCAGGAGCGCCTGACCCGCGAGGTCGCCAACGCCGTCTTCGAGGTCCTTCAGCCCCAGGGCGTGGCCGTGGTGATGGAGTCCAGCCACCTGTGCATGGTCATGCGCGGCGTCCAGAAGACGACCAGCACCACCATCACCAGCTGCGTGCTGGGCTGCTTCGAGAAGAGGGAGAAGACGCGGAACGAATTTCTCAGCCTGATCGGTGTGAACCGTCGCTAGGGCCCTGCTTTGTATCTTGTACCGTTGATTTTGCATCTCGTAGAGGGCACAGACCTTTCAACAAGGGTAATGGGAGGGGCGTTCTGCGTTCTTTTTCCTTTTTCTTTTTCTTTTACCCTGCAAACTAGCTTATCAAATATGCTCACACAGCGCTGCTGCTTGTCTCTTTGGTCCTGTATCGACTGCAGATGATCGAGATGCGATTCCGTCCCAGGTAAGCTCTTTGCATGCAGTCGAATACAGTAAGTATTGCGTATGCAGTGGGTCAAACGACAACAGTCATTCGCTCTAGGCACGCAGAACAGACAATGTTGTATTAGTCACTATCTTCAGGCAGCCGGAGTATCAAACACCATCAGCGTTCCTTGTCCAGCCAGCAGTGAAAGTGGTGGCATCCCGGCGGTGGGAAGTTCTATAAAGACTCGGGAAGGCCTCCAAACCACTACGGGTTGTCAATGCTCCAATATTGCCTCATCCTTTGACACTCTCTATCAACCGATTTTTTATCCCTCCTACACGACCACCTACTAGCACAGTTGGGCTTCCGGTCCCTTGGACCTCCTCAACCTAGTGAATCTGAGGCTAATCATGTCCACCACCTCAGTCCAGAGCCCGACTGGGGCTTCTGTCTCAAGTGCTTCGTACTCGCGGATAGCCTCTGCTTCCCACACCAGGTCGACCTCGTCGGGTCGGCGGAACCGAGTGCGCTTGAACAGCTTCCAGCCAATAAACAAAATGGGAGCCAAGATGGCCATGGTGTAGTAGGTAAAGAAGTTCTGGACGCTCCACGGCTGGAAGCTGGAGTATCCATAAAAGAGAACGACTACGGACATCCAGGCCAGACCAATATATGCGCAGTAAGGCTGGAAGTAGCCGACATACGGCAGCTGAGACCGGTCGAAGCCCTGGGCCTTGCAGGCGCGGTAGAAGCAGATGTACGTCGTCGTGATGACGATGTAGTTGACGATGCCTCCGGCCGTGACCAGATTCACCAGCCAGGTTAGCACCACGTTCGATCCGTTAGACACCGAAAGGAAGGACAGCATCGGGAAGCACATGACGATGCAGAGGCAAAACAACGGGTTCCCACGCCAGCATCTGGTGAGGATCTTGGGTGCCCGGCCCTCAAGAGCGAGGCCGTAGAGACTGCGGGTGGAACAGTAGCAGTACGTGTTTCCGGCCGAGAAGATGCTGGTGAAGAGCAGCGCATTGACAATGTGCGGCAGCACGTCGATGCCCAGGTTCGCCATGGCGATGACGTAAGGGGAGGCGGCCGCCGTGCCCGAGCCCGAGCCTCCGGCCAGGACCGGGTCGTTGTAGGCCACGACGATACCGCAGCACAGCGACCCGAGGATGAAAAAGGCGCCGAAGCGCCAGTAGACTGTCTTGAACGCGTTCTTGATGTAGATGCGCGGGTGCTTGGCCTCGGCCGCCACCATGGAGATGTACTCGGGCCCCACGACGGTGAAGGAGGCCGACCACAGCGCGGCCAGAAAGCCCTCGAGCCGGCCCGAGGCCCCCATAGAGAGATACTCGGCGAACGAGCCCGGGTTCTTCCAGTATCGGAAGCCGTATGCGTCGTGGCGCGGGTTGCCGCCCACCATCGTCACAAACGTGAAGCAGTAGAGTAACACGATGAGAAAGACCTTGCCGATCGCGAGCCAAAACTCGGCTTCGCCGTACACTTCCACAGCAAAGACGTTTAGGACACTTTAGGAGACCAAGGCAGTACCGCCGGGATATTAGCATTCCCGAGCGATCTTGACAAAAGCACATCGCGTCACGTTGCATATAAAAGTATGAAGGGGATTGGGGGATGCGTCTGTTCTTCCTCTACTTTTCTCTGTTTAATTGCACTCGGTGGGATGGCTGTTTGATCCCACTTCATATGGCAGCCCGGCTTGTCATAAATACTTACCTGGTCCCACTGAACTCCCGCCGGCAGAGTAAAGGTTGGCGTGAGGAAGGGGGTGGCAGACGCATGATCCTTGGTATGCATCTGCATTTAGAGGTAAAAGGGGGTTTCAAAGGAAGAAAAAAAGCACAGAGTCAGTGGGGACCAACTCACACGTAGGCCGCAATTACGGCACCACAGACGGCCGCCGTTGGGATGTCGTCACGCCAGTACGTCAGGACGATCGACAGGGCGGATATCTCAAACGGGATAAGAAGCGCCTCGTAGAGAAAGAAGTTCCAGCCGGCCATGAAGCCGAACGAGTCGTCAACCCATTTCCCGGCAAGTCGGATGAAGCCGCCGCTCACAGGCATATAGACGGTCATTTCGGCAATGCAATTGTTGATCAGACCAAGAACGAGGCTGTAGAGAGTGTAGGCGATGAACAGGCTGCCAGGGCCGCCCTTGTTGAGTCCGCCGCCGATGCTCAGGAAGAGCGCCGTGCCGATAGACCCGCCAATGGCAATCAGCTGAATGTGCCGGTTGCGAAGCCGTCGAGTGAGCGAGTCGACGTTGTCACATGCCGCTCCGTCGTTGGAAGGCCTGGGATCCAGCCGCTCCGCAGACGATTTCTTCTCGTCGACGCAGACCGGCTCCGTGGCGATGTCACGGCCGCCAGCCATGAAAGAGGAGTTGTACATAGTGTGTCGAGACAGAAATCAGTTGACTGATGAGGGGGCAATGGACGGGGAACGGCGCAATGAAAAATGGGCAGGGTCTGTCGACTTACATATGTCGGGGGAAAACATACAGTGTATTGACAGTGCGAATAATATGGGGAAGGCGAGCCCTGAAAAGATTTTTCTTAGTGCTGAGGGGAAATCAAGTGTTGCAAGTATTTACTGCGTTTCCTCTCCGGATTGGTGCATGATCGGCCATGCCAAGTGCTAGCGCACAGTGCCTTGGCCATAATGATGTCATGGAAAACAACGTACTACTTCTTGGCGTGGAGATTTCCTGCACAGAACGATACCGTTCACGTTTTAATACTCGTATTTTTAGAGCTAAGACTGCCTTCTTGCGTGTCCTATTATCCGTAGAAAAGGTACAGCTCTCCTTTTAGTTCAAGCTATCGTGTTACGAAGAAGTGTTAAGGTATCTTGCAATCCTGGCGACACGATATTCCTAAGTCTTGCGCCGTCTTTCAATGGCTGGAAACTACTAATCGTCGTTCGGTAATCGGCTGAAACATATTCAATGCAAGGTCTACAAGCTTTAGTAACAGGCGCGCTTCGGTCGATGGCATAGCAGTATAACGGTGGCAAACGGTCTGTCAAGCTGCTAAGAAAACGTAAAGAGAAGCTAAAGTAAGATTTAGGGACAGAACCCATCCAGATAACTGCGGGATGGAATGAGAGATACTAGAAGAATCGAGCTACCAAGATGGACTATTATACAGAGTTTACGGTCGAAGTGATAGAATAAACAAACAGAATGGATAAGAGCGACAAGTTTTATGTTGGAAAAAAAACGAATACCTACAAAGTCTCAATGAAAGATGGAATCAAAAGCCCAGGATGAACAGAAGGCTTTATTCGCTCGCCGGTGCCCCTTCTGTCAGAAGGTCCTAAAGCAACCGCCCTTAGCGATTGGCCATTCAGGCCATCTGTGTGTGGAATTTACTGTAGTCAGGGGAATCGTGCATTTCTGCCGGGCTAGAAGGCCCACTTGTTCCCTTTGTGGATTGGGATAGACCCAACTTCCCCGGGTGGCACTTGCGGTTTCGAACCAGCAGTAATAGCGCGGGGGCTCCTTCCTAATATCTCCCAAGCACCGTTTCCGTCAGTACTGGCGACTCTGTTTTTGTTTACTCTGAAACATGATCCATGCCAGCACTTTTCGGACCAGATACCCCCAAAAACAGACGAAGCGGACAAGAACGCAAACTCCAAGACAATGGATACCCACAAACATGCCGTCGATGCCGTGTCGTGGCGTGTCCGAGAGTTCTTCGACCAACGGAAGCCTTTTCGCATCTATCATGGCTCCACAAACAGCACACGAAGCTCTCAGCGCCGCCCCGACAACACCGTGGATACCAGTTCCATGAATCACATTCTTGACATTGACATGGCGAAGAAGACGGTGCTAGCCGAACCGAATGTGTCAATGGATGCGCTGGTGGCAGCCAGCCTTGAAAAGGGCCTCGTGCCGCTTGTCGTCATGGAGTTTCCAGGCATCACCGTCGGCGGCGGCTTTTCTGGCACATCGGGAGAAAGCTCATCCTTTCGCCACGGAGCCTTTGACAACATCGTGAACTGGATCGAGATTGTGTTGCCCAACGGTGAAATCACCAAGGCTACACGCACGGATGACCTATTCTGGGGGGCTGCGTCGGCGTTTGGCACTCTCGGCGTAGTGACACTGCTGGAGGTCCAGCTGCGGGATGCGATGCCCTATGTTCGGCTAACATACTCTCTACAAAGCGAGGTAGCTACAGCAAACAAACGGATCCAAGAGGAGACAGGTGTGTATTGTCGGTCCTTGTATAAACTTGGGATCGGGCAGGCACAACAACGGGTAATTGCTAATGCAAAAGACTACCAACAGCCACAAAGACAGTTGACTACGTCGATGCTATCATGTTTTCCAAAGATCGCACGGTGGTTTGCTCTGGTCGCCTCACCGACAGCCTTCCCAAGGGCACGACAGTCCAACGGTTTTCTCGCCGCCGAGACCCCTGGTTTTATGTGCACGTTCGCGCGCTTCAGAAGCAACTCTGCTCGGCCCCGAATTCCGAGATGATCGAATACATCCCTTTGGCAGAGTATTTGTTTCGATACGACCGTGGCGGGTTCTGGGTGGCCATGTATTCGTTCCAGTACTTCCTCGTCCCGTTCAACCGCATAACGCGTTTCATCCTCGACCCGTTTTTGCACACTCGGACCATGTACCAGGGCCTGCATGCCAGCGGCCTGGCCGACTACTATCTAGTGCAAGATGTTGGTGTCCCCTACGACAAGGTTGAGGAGTTTGTGGACTGGCTCCACGATACTTTCCACATCTACCCGCTGTGGCTCTGCCCTCTGCTCCTGGCGCGCGACTCACCGAACGCGAATCACGGCCTCCATTCCGATTTTGCCAGCCTGGATCCCAAGTCACCCTCTGGATCGCTCATGAATTTTGGCGTCTGGGGCCCGCTGTCGTTTGACCGAAGCGAGTTCGTCCGCCTGAACCGGCTGCTGGAGCTGAAGGTACACGATCTGGGCGGCAGGAAGTGGCTGTATGCGCACACATACTACACCGAGGATGAGTTCTGGGCACACTACGACCGCAAGTCCTATGACAGCGTGCGTGCCAAGTATTTTTCGGACGGGATGCCGAGCGTCTATGACAAGGTTAAGGTGGACTTTGCCGCCGAAGGGAAGAACGCACAGAGATGGGTGCCGTGGCTTCTGGCCCTGTTCTGGTCGGTGTGGCCGCTCCGAGGCCTTTACGGCGTGCTCATGACGATCCTGGGAAGCAACTGTCTGATGAAGAAATCTGGGAAGGTCCAGTCCCCGAAGGAGTAAGGAGAGTGAAAGCGCGAGAACCACAAACATATGTACAAGAGACCGGTGGGCGGTCGGAAGGACGGACCATCAGCATACTTTGCAGAGTCCTGGCATTGTATTCATACTCTGCAGAACAGAGTCACTGGCGATGCCTACGCAGCACTTTATCTATTAGTCGCTGTTTGTATATTTTATTTATCGAGTACGTCAGACTTGTACATTAGCGCTGCTCACAGCGTTTCGCTATCTCGAGGCGATTGGCTGTATCTTGAGAGTGGGAGGCGGAAATGGCCGAAGGTGGGATCGACGACTTTGTGATTCGGACTGCGATCTGCAAAGATCGTTCGTTCATCGCCACCCCGCCCTCGTACACAAAGAATATACCTCAGTGGCCCCCCACCTTTGAAGCTGTTTCGCTTTTAAATGTTTATTTCGTCCGTCTTGCAGACGGAAGCTCGGCATTACGTAACAATGCATAACACGTGATGATATCCCCCACCCATCAGGCCCGCCGACGGATGCCAACCCAGCAGTCGACGGGCTTCTTGCTGAAGCCCTCGTGCGACAGCAGCTTCGGCTGGTAGAGGTTGAAGTCGTAGCGGCGGAAGGCGGTGCCGATGATCAGGGCCAGCTCCATGTGGGCGACGTTCTGGCCGACGCAGGCGCGCGGCCCAAAGGAGAAGGGGTTGAAGCAGACACGCTGGCGCGGGGTGAGGCTGAGCCAGCGGTCGGGGCGGAAGTCGTCGACGTCGGGGCCCCAGATGTCGGCGTCGTGGTGGATGGAGAAGCTGGGGACGGAGAGGACGGTGCCGACGGGGAAGTGCTCGTTCTCGCAGTCGATGCCCTCGGGCGCGGTGACGATGCGCGGAAGGCCGAGGGCGGAGGTGGAGTGCAGGCGCATGCCCTCGTCGATGCACTGGCGGAGGAACTTGAGGTTCTTGACCATGGCGTGGGAGGCGACGGGGACGTCGGCGGGGATGGCGGCGTCGAGCTCGGCCTGCAGCCGCGGCAGGACAGAGCCGGGGCAGGCACGCTCGCCGTGGAGGATCCAGTAGGTGACGGCGCAGGCGGTGTTGGAGACGGTGTCGCTGCCGGCGATGAGCTGGGTGAGGGCCTCGGAGATGAGCTCGTCGCGCTTGATGGGGAGGCCGTCCGAGTCCTTGGCGCGGCACAGCATCTCGAGGATGTCGTGGCGGCCCTGGGCGACGATGCCGCCCTTTTCGGCGACGTCCTGCGAGCCCAGGCGCTTGTCGACGGCGGCAACGGCGATGCCGTGCAGGTTGGCGACGGACTGCAGGCCGCGCGAGAAGAAGGGGTCGGGCAGGTACCGGGCAAAGGGGCGCAGCTGGGGCAGCAGGCCGAGGGTGGAGCTGACCTCGCCGCGGCGGTTGAGGGTCTCGGCACCGGGCACGTAGATGGGGGCCCTGCCGGGCACGATGGACTCGCACTCGTCGCGGCCACGCGTGACCATGCCAAAGGGGGCGCCAAAGGCGAGGTCGCCGATGATGTCAAAGGCCACAAAGGTGCACCACGGCATCATGTTGACGCTGGCGAAGCCGCCGGGCGCGTCGGGGTGCGAGGCGATGCGGTCCAGCTCGCCGACCCAGCGCTGCAGGTTGCTGGTCATGTGCGGCTCAAAGTCCTGGACGGCGCCGGGCGAGAAGGCGTGGGCGACAATCTTGCGCTTGCGGCCGTGCTCGGCGCGGTCGCGCACGTTGAAGACGCCGGGCACGCCGGAGACGAAGGCTTCGTAGAAGTGGCTGGGACAGGTCAGCACCACGCACCGCCGGGGCAGCCGGTCTCGTCGGCGGCGCTCTGACACTCACTCCTTCAAGAAGCCGTTGCCGTGGGCGTAGACGATGCGCAGTCCCTCGGGCGTGGCCACGGACACGTGATTGAAGCCGACACGAACGACCTTGCCGTACTTGCGGTGGGCCCAGTCGACCCAGGCGTACTTCTGGCCCTGGTGTGCGCCTGAGGCCAGCCAGACGTTGCTGAACTTGGCCAGGAACGGGCCCGGGATGTGCTTGAGGTGGGCATAGGTGGTGAAGTAGGGCATGATCCAGTAGGATATGAACCAGGCCGGCAGCAGCAGGCCGGCCAGGATGGCGTAGTAGATGAGCTCCATGTCGGCGGTCGGCGGTCGGCGGATGGGCTGTGTCTCGGGAGAGAGCAGAGAGACGGGCGCGCGCGACGACTCCAGCGCTTTATACCGTGGCTTTGCTGGCTGGCCCAACACGGCAGATGGACGGCGGCACGTGTGCGCGTCTCACCGTACAAGCAAAGAGGCTCTCCAGCTGCCCCAGCTGCCGGCGACAACACCAATGGCGCCGGCTTGATTGGCTTTCCGGTCTTATCCCCCACTTCTGCAAGTCCGGTGGCGCCGCGCCAGAGTGGGGAGACCGGTGGTTATCACCATCCGCCGGGCGTGTCGCAATGGAAAGGACTGGTTTGGGCTGTTCCACGCAGAAAGAGCGGTGCAGCCCTACTGTGCATTCCTTTACCCGCCCATCGGGTAGGTACAGGCCTGAAGGAGACGTGCAGTGCGCATTGTGCGTTGTGCGTTTTGCGGCTGTCGGCGAGAAGAGCGAAAACGGCCGTGATCGTCGTGTTTTGCTTCTTTGACTGCAGCTGGACGAATGCACGATTTGGCTTGCTTGCTGACAATTACCCACCCACTCTGTCCTTCCTCGTCGTCCCTTCCCCTCACAACATATTGGTCGTACTCGTGCCTTCCCCTCCACCCCCCCCCCCCCCCCCCACATTACCCCTGGCTCGGTTTTACAAATGGCTTATCGCACTTATCTTGGATTTTATCTCCCCCCTAATCCGTTTCGTTTCGTCTTTTCGCCTTCTTCTTCCCACCGACCTGAATCGCCCGGCAGCCGTGCCTCGATGCGAATCCCCATCCTTATCCCTTCCGCCGCCTTATCTTGCTGCGCACTGCCGCTAAGACCGGCGCCTCGCTTCAGCTAGTCCGCGTCCGTGCCTGTGGCGTCGCCTGGAAGAGCCTGTTGGCCAGAGTCAGCCTCCTTTGTCTTGGCGTCATCCGGGCACCGCCCACCCACTCACATGCCCGAGCTGGGGGCCAGCGGAAGGCAATACAAGTCCAGACGGAACCGGCCATGCGATATCTGCAGGTCGCGCAAGGCGGCCTGCGTCATCACGGCGCGGCCGCCCTGCGATCTGTGCCGGACCAAAGGACTGCAATGCACCTTTGTCAAGGGACCCGGCGCCCGTCGACGGCTGCTGAGCGACTGTCCGTCGGCGGCGGCGGCTGCCACTGACGCCAATGACACCATTGTCGCTGCCACCACGGGCGCATACGTCAAGGCCGAGCCCGCTGACGAGGGAGACGAGGACGCAGAAGGCGACGACGAATTTGCGCTCCAGGCGCCTATGGCCGCCGACGCGCCGCCCGACGACGACCTCTCCAGCCGCGAGGCGCCCTCGCCGAAGCAGGAGCATCCCCGGGACGAGACCGGTCCAGATCGGTCGACGTCGGCCCCGCCGCCCCGCGACGACGACCACATCAGCCTCGAGAACGGGGGTGGCCGGCCGTACCGGTTTGTCGGCCTGGCCGGCGAGCTGGACGCGTACCTGATCGCGCGCAGACGGCACAACGCGTCACTGCAGTCGGAGTCGCCGTTCACGGGCGTGACATACCAATACATGAAGCCGCTGGCGACAGGCCTGGCCGAGTTCCAGCCGCCGCCCGTGTTCACCGTTGGCAGTGTGGCGCCGGCCGACCTCGCCGGGCGCGGCCAGCCGGAGCCCGACAGCCTGGGCCGTCTGCGGCAGCGCTTCGGCGGGCTCGTGGCCAACAGCCTGGCGCGCGAGCTGATGCGCATCTTCTTCCGCTTCATCGGCCCGTCGTTTCCGGTGCTCAGCCGGCGGCAGATGCCGGCCAGCGACGGGGCCGTGGACGAGATGCCGCTGTCGCTGCTGGCGGCCATGTGCGCGTCGGCGCTGCCATTTGTCATCTACGATGACGCGCTGTGCGTGCTGGGCGAGGCGGCGCCGGACGCCGGCGAGATCTACCACGTCGCCTGCCAGGCGCTGCACCTGGAGCGCCACCTCGACGCGCGTCTGGCCACGGTGCAGGCGGCGCTGCTGGTGCTGCAGCGGCCGGCGCGCGAGGACCTGTTTGGCGACGCGGGCGCGCACTGGCGCATGTGTGCCGTGCTGGTGGCCGACTGCCAGGCCCTGGGCCTGCATCGCAGCGCTGCCGCCGGCTGGGCCGCCCTGGCGCCGTGGGAGGTCCGTCTGCGCACGCGGCTGTGGTGGGCGGCCGTCGTGACCGAGACCTGGACCGCCTTTGGCCAGGGCATGCGCAGCCACATCGGTGACGACGACGCGGACGTGCCGCTGCCGAAGGTGGCGGATCTCGACGACGGGGACGGGGACGGGGACGGGGACGGGGACGAGTGCGGCGGGGACGATGCGCCCTTTTGCCACCTCGTCGGCCTGACCATCATCCTGCGCGACATCCACACGGCCTTTTACACGGTGCAGGCAGCCCAGCGTACGTCTCGGGACCTGCAGGTGTCGCTGGACACGTCCAAGCACCTGTTTGCGCGTCTCAAGCGCTGGCATCAGGCACTGCCGGCGCCCTTGAGGCTGATGCAGACGGGGGGCAGACAGGGACAGGCAGACGAGACGAGTGCTGCTGCTGCGGACATCATTGGCGCCCTGAGCACGAGCGGGACGCTGCGGCTCGCGTACGTCGTGGCCCAGCTGGCGCTGTTCCGGGCACTGCTGCGACCGCTGGCCATGGCGGACATGGCAGCACAGCAGGAGGCGGTGCCGGCCGCTTTCTGGGACACGGACGGCGCCGTGGCCATTATGAAGGGCGCCTTGGTGTCGGCCCGGGAGCTGGTGCGCTTCATCGAGGGCCTCACGACGGCCGACTGGGACGGGTTCTGGCACAGCTGTGAGTGTATGGTGCTGATCCCCGTTCTGTGGTGCGTGCTGACGTCCCAGGGTCGAAACACAACTTTGCCCTCGCGTCCACGTTCCTCATGCACCTGTTGGTGCTGACTAATCCGTCCACGGGCAGCCCGGTTGGCGGTTCGCCAGGCGACTCGCCAGCCATGCGGGCCCGGCCGCACGCGAACAGCATCAGCAGCATCAGCAGCACGCAGACGCCGTACAGCGCGACGAGTCCGCAGGCCGAGGGCGGCACGGCGACGGGACACTACCTGGAGGCGATGCACGCGGAGCTGGAGGCGTTGACGAAGCGATGGAGGTGGGCGCTGCGGCTGGCACAAAGGGGTGCCGGCGGCCGCAAGGGCCTGATGAGCGTGAGTCTGCGGCGGACAGAGGCGTTGTTCCGCGAGTGGCAGATTGGGAGGACGGAGGCAAGACAGGCGGTGGAGTGAGCGCATTGAGTTTGCCAGTTGATCTTGAGCCATTCATTTGCATTGGGCTTCTTTCTATTCTCCCTGCCGGTGCTTTTCCATGTGCAGGACTACGGCAGCAGTGGCGGCTCGACGACGCCGGTCTGCTCGACGAGACGGCCGTAGTGCTCGGTGCGCCGGTGCTTGTCAAAGGCAAAGACGCCGTCCTTCTGGACGCGGCAGTCGGCGAGGTCGATGGTGGCGACGACGAGCTCGTCGCTGCTGGTCCTGGACTCGGCGAGAATCTGGCCGCCGGGCGCGACGATGAGCGAGCTGGCGATGAGCAGGCCGCCGTCCTCGTTGCCGGCCTTGGCAGCATGGATGCTGAAGCAGGCGTTGTGGTAGCTGCCGGCCTGGCAGGAGAGCCGGTGGTGGAAGACGGCGAGCGCTTCCTGGTCGGCGATGCTGGACGGCCGGTCGGCGTAGTAGGCGCAGGTGTTGTAGCCCTCGAGCACGAGCTCGGCGCCCTGCAGTCCGTAGCAGCGCCAGGCCTCGGGCCAGCGCCGGTCGTTACAGATGAGCATGCCGAGGATGGGGTCGCGGCGGCCGACGGCATCGCGGACGAGTCCGGGCGCGCGAAAGGCCGGAAAGCCGAGGTCGCCCGGGGCAAAGTACATTTTTTCGAGCTGCTCCTGCATGCCGCCCGTGGGAGCAGCCGTGCCGGGCAGGTGGACCTTGCGGTACTTTGCCACGACGGCGTCGGCCTGCGCCGAGTAGTAGCACATGGTGTTGTAGTGCGTCGTCGTGGCGTCGGCCGCCGTCCACTTCTCGCCGTAGCCGAGCGCAATGTCGATGCCGAGCGTCTGCGCCCGGTCGAAGAGCGGCGCCAGGTGGCGGTTGCGCCGGCGCAGCCCGTCCGGCTCGGCGGCCGACTCGGCCTCGAAAAAGGCGTCCACGTCGGCCAGGACGTGGCGCGGGAAAAACGTCGTCAGCGCCAGCTCCGGGTACAGCAACAGCTGCACGCCGGCCGAGGCGGCCGCGTCCAGCAGCGCTAGCATGCGCGCCAGGACGGCCTCGCGCGGCGTGGCCAGCTGGATGGCCCCCAGCTGGGCGGCAGCGACAGTGAGGACGCGAGACATATGGGGGGGGGGGAGGAGAGAGGAGAGAGGAGAGAGGAGAGAGGAGAGAGGAGAGAGGAGGAGGTGAACAGAGGAGAGAAGAGGAGTGAGGATACAGGACAGACGATAGACGAGTAGTGCAAAGAAGGAGAGGGAGACAAGAAGATAGTTGTTGAGGCTAATAAAACATCCTAGGTAGCGACCACAAAGGGTTGAGCAATCGAAGCACGCCGGCCGTCGTTGGCCGAACAGTGTGGATACGAACAGTGCCCAGTCGCACTGTCAGAGCATCATCACGGCGAACGTTTGTTTGCAGTACTGATGGCTGTCGCATTGTTCTCGTCATAACTAACACAAGACCACGCACACCGCTCCTAAATGTGCGTCTGGCCCCGACGGGCTCGCCCGGCTGCCGAGCTCCGATAGGCGCCGCCCTTGGCCGTGCCCAAGTCTTCGGCAACGAGGGCAGCCAGGAAGTGGACGCCGACCGTGACGCCGTCAACGACCATGGCTCGACGGCCACGGGCGGGGCCTCCCGAGCCGGACTCGTCGCCGTTGTCGCCGTCGTCCCAGCCGACGGCCTCGATGCAGGCCTCGCGCATGCCGGTCATGCCGGCACAGCCCAGACAGATGCAGTCGGCGCCCTTGTCGAGCACGAGGCGACGGGCCGCCGCCTGGATGGCGGCATAGACGACGTGGCGCGGCTTGGACTCGAGCTCGAGCACGGACACGTGGCCGGTCTCGCCGCCGGCCGACACGTGCGGCTGGAAGCCGTAGTCGGCCACGACGGAGCGGCCGTGCAGCGCGCTGCTGCGCTCGCTGGTGGTCACGATGCCGAGCCTGTCGCCGCACATGCGCGCCGCGTAGACGGCCGCCTCCATGATGCCGATGCACGGCTGGCCGTACTCCTCGCGCAGCATGGCGATCAGCGGGTGGGCCGAGAAGCAGGCGACCAGGAACGCGTCGATGCGCACGGCCGACGCCGCCGCCAGCAGCGGCTGCAGCGCCCGGAAGCAGTCCACCGCCGACACGGCCGCGTCCACACGGCCCTCGACGGCCGTTGGCCCCGTCGCCGGCCCCGTGAAGCCGTACACGTGCACGTTCGGCGCCAGGCTGTCCTGCACGCTGCGCAGACAGGCGGCCGTCATGGACGCCGTGCTGTTGGGGTTGATCAGCAGGATGTTGATCTGCCGGGCGGACGTGCCCGTCACCGACGGCAGGTCGCCCAGGGTAGCCATCTGGTCGGTGGGCGGGCTGGTGTTGGTGGTGCACTCTTGGTTGTGGCACAGAGCCAGGTTGCAACAGCACTCCCAAGTTTCCTTATCGCTGTTGCCGCTGCCGCTGACAGTGGCCGCTATTTAGCGGCGGACAGCAGACCCACACATTCACCGCAGCTGCTCGTTGCCTAACGCGTCTATTCGCTACGTCCTACAACCCCATGGTCCCCAGGAAGACGGCCCTCGTCTCGGCAAGCGTCTTGCCCACCTGCAGACACAGCTGCAGCAGGATGCGCGCCTTTTGCGGCGACAGACAGCCGCTGGCAATGGCCCAGTCGTCGCCCTGCAGTGGCAGCGCGTAGCCGGTCTCGGGCCGACGGCTGAACACGATCGGCATGCCCGTCTGGCCCGACAGCGCCTCGGCCACGGCCTTGGCCTGCGCGTTCCAGCTGCCGTTGCCGACGTTGCAAAAGACGAGGCCGCGGGCGCCTGAGGCCGCCGCCGCCGTGATCAGCGCCGTGTTGGCGTCCTGGTGGCCAAACAGCACGTCGACCTGCGGCAGGGCCGCGCAGCTGCTCACGTCCAGCACCACCTTGCCGGTCGGCACGGCCGGCCCGTAGAAGAAGACGGGGCGGTGCTCGAGGAAGACGCCCAGCTGGCCCTGCTCGACCGAGTAGAAGCTGTCGACCGAGTTGGCGTGGTGCTTCTCCGTGTACCAGGCCGATCCGATGCGGCTGTCCGCGGTCAGCAGGGGATGGATGGCAAGCCACGGCACGAGCCATGGCACGAGATGGCATTGCAAACTCACTCGTTGGTCACAATCATGGTGCCGCGGCCACGGGCTGCCGCACAGGCCGCCACGGCCACGGCCTGGAACAAGTTCATGGGCCCGTCGGCACTGAGGGCCGAGGCCGGCCGCATGGACCCGACGAGGACGACGGGCTTCGGCGACGCGATCGTGGCGTCCAGCAGAAAGGCCGTCTCCTCCAGCGTGTCTGTGCCGTGCGTCAGCACCACGCCGGCAACGTCGGGCCGCGCCAGCTCCGCCGCAATCGCCTGCGACGCGCGCAGCGCCTGCGCCGACGTCATGTCCTTGCTGAGAATGTTGCACAGCTCGACGCCCCAGAGGTTGGCCACGTCGCGCAGCTCCGGCACCGCCTCGACCAGCCCGCGCGCGCCCACGCTCGGCTGGTAGCCCGACATGGCCGTGGCCGACGCGGCGCTGGACGCAATCGTGCCGCCCGTCGTGAAGATGGTCACGTTGGGGAGGCCGGGGCGCGCGGCCTCGGAGATGAGCTCGCGCTGCAGGCCGTCCATTTTGATGGTGGCTGTAGATGTGTGGCTTAGATGTGTGGCTGTGCGTGTGTGGCTGTGCTATCATCGATCTGGCAATGCACCGAATAATGTAGAATCAGGAGCTGCATTCGCTTTTTGTTCGTCCAGAGGTTGCCGTCTGCTCATAACAGCGGCATGGCCGCCAATTGGCCAGTCGGCAAAAGCGTCTTATCTACGGCCAAGTGCTTGTAGCGGAACAGGTGGGTACTGGAAAGTGGAAGTTTGTGCCTCTGGTCAAAGTCACGTGTACGTACTTTGCTGTCTCTACACAATTCTGTCGGCGCGTCCGACCGGCTCCAAGATCCACTGCGATCTCCACTTCCCGCACAATGCCCTCACAACTGTACTACAACGGCACAATCGTAACGGTCGACGCCGGCCGTCGCATCGTCACAGACGGAGCGCTGCTGGTGACGGACGGGCGGATCGCAGCCGTCGGGAAAGCCGGCGACGTAGAGGCGTCGACGCCGCCCGAAGCAATGCGGGTGGACCTGCAGCAGCGCATCGTGATCCCGGGGCTGATCAACGGGCACGTGCACCTGATCCAGTCGATCATGCGGGGGCTGGCCGAGAACATGGAGCTGCACGGCTGGGCGTCGTGCGCGATCTGGCCGCTGGAGGTGGCGTTCCGCGGCAGCGACGGGGCCGTGGCAGCGCGGCTGGCCGTGGCCGAGATGCTCAAGACGGGCACGACGTGCTTCTTGGAGCCGATGCTGCCGTCGTACGAGACGCTGGACTTTGCGAGCATCGTGGACGCCGTGGGCCGGTCGGGCATCCGGGCGTGTCTGGGCAAGCTGGTCAAGATCCGGCGCAGCGACCCGTCGGCGGGCATTCCAGACAGCCGGGACGGCCTGGCCGAGACCATGACGGTGGAGGCGGCCGTGGCAGCGCACGAGGCCTTCCACGGGAGCCACGACGGGCGGGTGCACGTGTGGATGGCGGGCGAGACGCCGCGGGGACAGGACGAGGCCAGCTTTGCGGCCATCGGGGCAGCCTGCCAGAAACACGGGATCCGCTACACGCTGCACGTCGCCGAGGCTTCCGCGGACCGGGAGACGATCCAGACGCACTACAAGGCATCGCCGGCCGCGTTCTGCCGCCGCATTGGCGCCACGGGCGGCCATGTGGTGCTGGGCCACATGGTGCATCTGGACGAGGACGACTATGCGATCCTGCGCGAGACGCAGACGTCCGTGGCCCACAACCCGACCAGCAATGCCAAGCTGGCCGATGGCATCGCACCGGTGCCGCGGCTGCTGGCCGAGGGCGTCAACGTGTGTCTGGGCAGCGACGGCGCGCCGTGCAACAATGCGCACGACCTGTTTCGCGACATGCATCTGGCCGGCATCCTGCACAAGGGCCTCCACCGCGACGCCGCCCTGCTGCCGGCCGAGCAGGTGCTCGAGATGGCGACGATCAACGCGGCGCGCGCGCTAGGCATCGACAGCGACGTCGGCAGCCTCGAGCCCGGCAAGAAGGCCGATTTTGCCGTGCTCGACCCGTCCGGCCTGCACGCCGCCCCCTACGACCCCCAGGCCCTGCGCGATGGCGGCCTCTCCACGCCCACGCTGCTCGTCCACAGCCTCGCGGGCGCCGACGTGCGCACCGTCGTCGTCGACGGCCGCGTCGTCGTCCACGACGGCCTGCTCACCACCATGGACGAGGCCTCCGTCAAGGCCGACGCCGTCGCTGCTATCCGCCAGGTCCGCCAGCGCTCGGCCGTCAAGGCACAGCCGCTGCAGCGAGGGTGGCACTATGTGTAGGAGAGAGGGGGCGAGAATGCGAATGTGGGTAGTGTTCAGATGCAGTGGCCTGTCTAGTTTTACACAACGTCAGCTTCCTTGCCGCTCATAGCCAACTACACTAGCCTACCTTATATCTACTACACATGCCTCTGTCGGCCCACCCGACAGCCTCAGCTTTACCCAAACACAATGGACTTTGACGACGGCGACTCTTTGCCCTCCAACCGTCAGGCCTCTGGCCACGGCGCAAACAGACCGCTGGCCGTGATCCTGGCCACAGGAATCGGGGTGAGTGGCCGTCCTCCTAGTAGTGGCAGCCCCTTGCTAGTCCGTCCCCCGAGTCACGTAACTCCCTGGAACCTCCCGTAAGTCGCCTGCGTACACTTCGCCGTACTGTCACGGGACGTATCCCTAGTCAGATGTCCCTAGTCATCCCTTGCGTGGATTCATTCGCTGAGAAAGGACAAACATTGTGAATTTATCAGGCAGCTCCGCCTGGACCCCAGAGAGCGATTTGCTCGCTGCCGCGCATTTTGCGCAGGTCCTTCCGTTTGTTTATTTGTTTATTTACTTCGTGATATTTTATCACCCATGCTCGGAAACGTCACCTCTCATTGTTTTTCAATCAGTATGTGTCCTGAGGGACAGAAGCTACTTTGTTTACCGCCCTTTTCGGCCTGGTTTAGTTGTACCTGCGGTCCAAAGGTGCACTGCGCGTCTAAGAGGCTGTGTTGGCTGGGCCGCCGTAGTAGTGATAATACAAAAATCTTCATGCTTTTCTGACATGAACGGACCCTGTCAATGGCTCTAGACCGCCAGACGGTCGACCTCCCTATGCCTAATAAGAACCGCTTAGCAGCCTCGGATGCCCTTTCTTATTTAATACCAGCCTAGGAACTGTGCCTTGGATTCTTCAAAGACATATATATAGGATAGAATATTGCATTCTATATACATAAGATCGAAGATTACAAAGTAAAGATTAGTTTTGCTTAGTCTGATATCTTCACCTTACAGCGAGCCGTAAATGAAGTCTTATTAATTCTTTGATTTTAAAATCCCATCGTCAAGCCGCCGTCCCTACTATTAGCTTTCCCTATTATTTTCTTTTACTTAATGGCACCTCTGCCTCACTGTCTTAGAATCGACACGCTTTCTCGTCTTACACTTCTCCAACTAGAGGAAGCCGACACAATACCATCGTAATGTCCGTTGTACAACTGTACCGGCTCTCCTTGCCTATATAGCGGCTATCCCAAACAACATCGATTCAGTAACTGTGGCACGTGCAAGGCCGCGCAGCTTCACCGCTACCGACCAAGCGTTGCAGGCTTGCAGCCGCAAGACGCGTGCTTCCTTTCTCGCAGAGCACAGACTGCTCATTATCACGGTTCCTACTCTGCCCCACGAGCGACTCCATCTTTTACTGTACAGCGAAGTAGAGGCACACAGCCGGCAAATGCGATTGCACCACTCCCGGGTTCCCAGAGGCGCGACCCGGTTTCCAGGAGCTGCGCCGTCCTCGTCATCACAAGACGAAGGGGACTCTAAGGATGGCCCTGTGCCCAAGCGGCATGCCAACCATGCCTGGTCGACTATCGTTATAGAAGCCAACTTTCTCCGTCGCTAGAGTCGCTACGGACGAAAATACGGGTTTGGTTCGCGCGCTTGGAACACGCCGTAAAAACCGTGCTGCTAGCAAAAGGCTTTTCCTAAGGGTCTGGTTGAAAGAACCATCCTTGTCGAGAAGTAGGCAGAGCATTGTTTGCCCGTCGCCCGCCCTGATGCTACAACAATACGTCTCTCAGCTATGTCTGCACCGGGATCTATTCCGCAGCCCGTCTGCGCCCAGACGATTGAAATTAAACGGAACATGTTAGACGCTTCCCACGAGGAGGCGCCCCCGGCCCACCGGCGTAACACTTAAGCGTTTAGTGTGGACAGAGGCCCTTTAAGCCTCGACTGCGGGACCTTTTCATCTGGCTGCCCGTTGGCCCTGGCGAGCACCAGTCGTATGCGGCTCTGGTCTGATTTTGTTCAGGGGATGCCGCTTTCGCAGCTGTAGGTGACCTTCGACCACTACGTACTTGGAATAGGCATGAGTTTTCATGCTTAATTTTAGAGCAACACGACCGAAAGCTTATCTTTACGTGGTGGGGATGTGCTTAGTGTAGCGCCTAGAGAAGAAGCATACATGCCTAATTAGGCTGACGGAGCAGTCGGAGTGGGTAAAAGCAATTACGGACATACGATACTCAAGGCCGGACTTCGTAGTACATGAATTTCGAACTTGCACATCGTAGCCGTTTCGATAAATCCACCAAGCAGCGAAGGCAGTGGAGGAACCCGACTTCTCAACCCCTCAAGGTTGCCGAGGCGTTCATGCCTCGGGAAAAATTCATCGCTGAGGCTGTTGAAGCACTGAGAGAACAAGAACATGCGCTTAGTAGTCGACACTTTCCAAGAGCCATACATTCTACTTTAAAGGACCCCCATTCCCTGCATCCATTCCCTGCATTCATTCTTCCCTAGTCTAACCACGCCTGCCAATCACCGCCATGTCGTGCTCAGAACGGCCGTCGAGACACCGCAGCCCGAGGGGACGGTGTATGAGCCGTTGGGATCGCTCTCCCAGACGATGGAGCCATCCGACTCGACGCGGATGTATTTGTACTCAAAGCTGGTGCCAGCCGGGAGGCTGAGGGTGACAAACCAGATGTTGTTGGAGGACGTGTAGTCGGCAGAGCTGAGAGCAATGGCCTTGCTGGTGTCCCAGCTGCCGAGCTGGGAGATGGAGCCGGTGAGGAAGACGTTCTCGCCGTAGGTCGTGGTGACGATCTCGTCAAACGTGACGGCCACGGCTGTGGGGGTGCTGCAGGCAGACGTGGAGGTGGTGGCGGTGGCAGAGGAGGTGGAGGTGGTGGCAGCAGTGCCTGTAGCTGTAGCCGTAGCCGAGGTGGCCGTCGTGGCCGTGGCGCTGGTCAGGGAGCTCGGCCACGAGGCCGTAGGCGCCGTATTGTAAGTGCCGGTGGCCGAGGTGGCCGAGCAGACAGCCGGCACGCTGGACGCGGCGATCTCGCCCCAGGGCTCGGGAACGACGGCGTTGCGGCGCAGGTTGGCCGTCAGCAGGGCGGCGTAGGACCAGGTGAGGTCGCGGGCCGAGAGCGAATTGCCGGAGGCCTTGTCAAACTGCTCCGAGAGGGAGCCGTTGGTCATGGCGTGGGTCTGGACGATGCTGACGAAGCCGTCGGCGTACGTGCGGACGGCGGCGACGATGGCGCTGTAGGTCGAGCTGGACGAGGCATAGGTGCCGACGGCGGCCGCGCTGTAGAGGTCGGTGAAAAAGGACAGCGACGTGGCCGTGATGGTCAACGAGCCGGCGGCGTCCCACTGGATGATGGCGTCGTACAGCTGCTCGGCGGCCGCCAGCGTGGTCAGGAACCAGGGGTTGCCGTTGTAGTAGGAGTCCTCGGGGTAGCGGCCCGTGGCCGCGGCCGTGCCCGCGGCCAGGCCGCTGTTGAGGCTGTAGATGCTGCGGAAGGAGTCGACGTACACCTTGTGGTTGGCCAGCGCCCGCGCCGAGCACGGCTGCAGCGTGCTGTCGTCGCAGCCAGCCGCCGGGTCAAAGGTGTGGATGCTGCTGATCAGCGTGTTGGCGTCCTTGCCCGTCCGCCCGCCTCCCACGTTGGCGTTGACGTAGCTGCCCGTCCAGAAGCTCTGCAGGAAGCAGAGGATCTGCGGCGCCTGCGAGTCGCAGTACGTGCACGACGACCCCACCCGAGCCGCAAACGTGCTGCCCTCCACCAGGGCACGGTGCTGCGCCGAGGCCGTGAAGAAGGAGGACCCGCTGACTTCCTCCCAGAGGTCTGACGGAGAGAGAGAGAAAGGGGGTGGTCAGATATGGGCATGTCACGTGACCACACCTCGCTTTGGCTCGGGAACAGGACACTCACCATAGCCCGTCTGGTTCCAGTATTCGGCCACGTAGGAGAGATCGTTGCGGACAATGGGCCAGATGTTGTCGATGGCATAGGACGAATAGCCGTTGTCCTGGCGGGTCAGCATTCGCGGCCACCATGCTCGAGTCACGGGCAAGGACAAGGTTCAAGAGACAAGACCACCCAACGCACCAGAAGCCAGTTGCCAAAGTCCACCAGAGCGCTCGCCCGCAGGGCCGGGCCGTCTCGCTGCGGACGTCCCCAGCTGCCGGTGAAGGCGGTCTCGTCGACGTTGAACTTGGGCTCGCCGAGGCCGGTGCCGTCGGACAGCGAGCCGGACGGGTTGGACACGGTCTGCAGCACGGCCTGCGCGTTCACGTAGCTCTCCAGCGCCGTCTGCAGGCTGGTCTCGCCGTTGCGGAACAGCTCGACGAGCGTCTTGGCCACGAGCGCGGCATCCCGGCTCCAGGTGTAGTAGTCTGTGCTGAGTCAGCATGTGGGGTCACGCGGGCTGACGGTGAGAGGTCACGGGACGTTGCATCGGGGGCCACGAGGTCCGATCACGAGACGTGGCAATGGCAACACGAGGTGAGATAGCGCCACGTACAGTTTGGGCTGGCGGTACTCGGGCTGGCGATGATGACGCCGCTGTCTGCGCTGGTCGCATACACGCCAGCACTGCCAATGTTGGCGAGGATCCGGCTGAGGGCGATGGTGGCCTCGCTGGCGAGCCAGCTGTCCAGGCTGGTGCGAGACGACAGGGACGGTGCAGCCAAGGCGGTGTGGCCCATGGCCAAGACGCACAGGCCATTGGAGAGGGAGAGATGCATGGCGGATGTGGCGGGGGGGAGAGATAGAGGGGGGGGGAGAAGACAGGGAGAGTTGGGCAGGAGTAGGTGGGAGGTCGAGCAGCAGATAAGCCGGACCGAGAAGAGGGAGTCGAGGGAGTCGAGGGAGTGTGCTGGACTCGTGTGCTGGCCTCTGTCCGGTGTCTGTCCGTCTCGGCTGGGACTCTTTATACTTTTCGAGGACGGACTTCGTGCCCAAGCAGTGCGTCAGAAGTAGGGCCGAAAGAGCAGTTAAACAGAGAGAGAATAAAATAAAAGCGAAAATAAAATCAGGAAATCGCCAGAAGAAATAGCAACCCAAAATCGCAGCTTCTTCCTCCACCAGTCACCTGTCATCATCACCACTCCACCCGGCACTTTGCCACTCTGGCACTCACCACGCACCACTCACAGGCCGCCATCCACTCTGGTGCCTGACCCCTGACCGACCAATCCACCATCGCGGGTCTCTCCGCATCGACACTGTCACATGCCTCCAGGCTTCCTTTTTTCCATGCGGGGTCTCCACAAGCTCGACCGTCTGTCCCCCTAGACCGAATGCCACGCTCTGGCCCCAGACACGCATCGTCGCTTGGCCCATTCGGCCCTTTGGTCGACGGGCGGGCGTCGGCCAGTGCTGACAGCGTGTCCCCGTCGTGGCCAAGTCTGCTGCTACGCTGCATCGTGACATGCAGGGACGCCGGAGATGGGCCTCAACCCGGGCCAAGTGCCGGCGACACGCCGGACACGGCAGGTGCTATCGGCCCACCGTCGGCCCTTTGCAGACATGTTCGTGACTTTGGCGCGCAGAAGCACTGCCGATCCAGCCGAAGATCGTGATGGCCACATGACGGCCGCGGCCCAGCTGCCCAATGCAGTTAGCCGTCCAGATGCAGCTGCAAAGGCTGCGGTCACCGGTTCCGCTGCCCTGCCAAGCATTTTCATGGGGGCGAAGCGACAAATCCACGAATCATCGAAGCGAGTAGCCCAGCTGCATGCCACATCGCCATCTTCGGCTGCTGTCGGTGGAGGTTCGCATAAAAGTCGTCGACTGTCATTTTCTGCCAACCGCCCATGCAGAACATGTGTCAACCGTCTCCCGTCAACCATCTGCCGTATCCCAACGCCTCCAAAGACACCCACATGAAGTGGTCTCGCATCGCCTCGTGGGCCCTCCTCCTCGGCCAGGTCGCCCTCGCGCTGACCCCGGCCGAGTGGCGCAGCCAGTCCATCTACTTTTTGCTCACAGACCGCTTCGCCCGCTCCGACAACAGCACCACTGCTGCTTGCGACACCAGCCAGCGAGTGAGTCTCGTCGTGGAGGGGCTGTAGCCAGATACTTGCACTAATATCCACAGGCGTACTGCGGCGGCAGCTGGCAGGGAATCGTCAACCAGGTAAGAGTGGCAGGGCGCCATTCTGACAGCTGCTGACAGCTGCTGACAGCTGTCTACAGCTGGACTACATACAGGGCATGGGATTCACGGCCGTGTGGATCACGCCGGTAACGGGCCAGTTCTACGACGACACGGCCGACGGGACGTCGTATCACGGGTACTGGCAGCAGGACATGTGAGTCTGGACACACCTGTAGCTGTCCTGTTTCCGACTCCCCGCTGATGCCGAGATAGCTATGATGTCAATCCCAACTATGGAACCGCCAACGATCTGCTCCATCTGTCAGAGGCACTGCACAACCGCGGAATGTACCTCATGGTCGACGTGGTGGCCAACCACATGGTGAGAGGTCGAGGCCAGACGGATGTGCCGGAGAGGTTCCATGTGCTGACAGATGCCAGGGCTACGACGGCAGCGGCTCGTCGATGGACTACAGCGTGTTCGACCCGTTCGACTCTGCTAGCTACTTCCACAGTTACTGCCTCATCTCCAACTACGACGACCAGACGAACGTGGAGAACTGCTGGCTGGGCGATACGTCCGTGTCGCTGCCGGATCTCAACACGTCCTCGACGGCTGTCCAGGACATCTGGTACGGCTGGGTGTCGTCTCTGGTGGCCAACTACTCGAGTGCGTATACCATGTGCTCTCCGCTGCTCCTGTTCCATGACGCTGCTGACAGCCGTCCATCGGCCGACCTCTCCAGTCGACGGCCTACGCATCGACACCGTCAAGCACGTGCAAAAGTCGTTCTGGCCCGGCTACAACGACGCGGCCGGGGTCTACTGCGTCGGCGAGGTCCTGGACGGCGACCCTGCCTATGCCTGTGCCTACCAGGACTATCTCGACGGCGTGCTCAACTACCCGGTCTACTACCCGCTGCTGGACGCCTTTGGCGGGTCTGCCACTACCACCAGCATCGCCAGCCTCTACAGCATGGTGGCCGCGGTGGCGGGCGACTGTGCCGACCCGACGCTGCTCGGCACCTTTGTCGAGAACCACGACAATGCGCGCTTTGCCAGCCACACGACCGACTACGCCCTGGCCAAGAACGCCCTCGCCTTTCTCTTCTTTGCCGACGGCATCCCCGTCGTCTATGCCGGCCAGGAGCAGCACTACAGCGGTGGCGCCGACCCGGCCAACCGCGAGGCCACCTGGCTGTCCGCCTACGACACCACGGCCGAGCTCTACATCTTCCTCGGGGCCACCAACCAGATCCGCAGGCTCGTCGCCGCCAACGACGCCGCCTGGGCCGAATCCGCCAACACGCCCTTTTACCACGACACCACCACGCTGGCCATGCGCAAGGGCTCCGTCGCCGGCAGCCAGGTCGTCGCCATCGTTAGCAATCTCGGCCAGGACGGCAGCAGCTACAGCCTCACCCTCAACGGCTCCGCGACCGGATACGCTGCCGGGACCTCGCTCGTCGAAGCCTACTCGTGCACAAGCCTCACTGTTGACGCCAGTGGCGACGTTGCCGTCCCCATGGCCTCGGGCCTGCCCCGCGTCCTCGTCCCGGCCGCCTGGATCGCCGACAGCGGCTTGTGTGGCTCTTCTGTGTCGTCGACGACGGCAGCCACATCTGCTTCAACGACCACTGCTACCGCCACCACCACGGCTTGCGCGACGGCCACGGCCCTCCCCGTCGTCTTCAAGGAGACTGTCACCACCACGTACGGAGAAACAATCTTTCTCTCCGGCTCCATCGCCCAGCTCGGCGACTGGAACACGGCCAACGCGGTGGCCCTGTCGGCAGCCAACTACACCACGGCCAATCCGCTGTGGTTCGTCACCGTCACGCTGCCGGTTGGCACTGTCTTTGAGTACAAATTTGTCAAGGTGGAGACCGACGGCAGCGTTGTCTGGGAGAGCGACCCCAACAGGGCGTACACTGTGCCGTCTGGCTGTGCGGGGACAACCGTGATCGACAGCACGACCTGGCGGTAGTGCTCACCTTGTAAAGGTGGTGACGACAGTTTTCAGGCCTGCAGCCAAGCCCTGGTAACTCAATTGGCTAGAGTGTTGGACTTTTACCTTCCGTTTGGACAGTGATCCAGAGGTTGCGGGTTCGACCCCCGCCTGGGGCGAGTTTGTTCTTTTTGCGGACAGCCGGGACTACAGGTTGAATAGCCTTTATACGCCGTCTTACATAGGCCTCATAGGCCTCATACTGCCTGTGGTCTACGCGCAGAGGTTGAATGCGAAAACGAGGCTGCTCGATCCAGAATCTAGTATTGCGTCTGAGGTTATTTTTTATGCAATCAAATGGTAAGAAAAACAAAAGCATTTGATATAACACACTACTCCATACAATCATAAATTCGTATGTCTTCTCCGACTTGCCTGCTGTTTTGCAGGCTGCCATGCGTACTACTCATCAAGTGTTGTGTCCTCCTTTGCCCCGCAACGCCTGCACAATCAGAGCACTCGGAAATACGGAGACTAAAACCCTTCGCCGTTATAAAACGACATCGGCGTGTTGCCATCGGCGTATTGCCAGCCCATCTGACTATTTCAACCGCCGTGCCAGCGTAACCCCGCACACATGTCACGTGTTCACAGCCCCCACGAAGGCATCACGGAAAGCTTTGTGCAGAGAAAAGCGAACGCGAATACGTAAACACGGCACGACTCACAGTTATAGCCGACACAGCCGAAATAACAGTATGTAAACGCCGTCTGTCGGGCTATTTCTTCAATCAAACGTTCCTCTCTTCATCCAACAATTCGCGCTCCAACGTCCAACTCGGCCCAGCTCCCTCCATTTCCAACAGCATTCAGTACGAGTCCCCACGAGGAGCAATGGATCTTGTCGCGTATCTATCTATAGATCGAGGTAACTATTAGAGAAAGCAGCCGGGTGTTCGGCAGCTCGTCTCGTGGTCCCGGAGCAGGGTCTGGCTGGTGTGGCTGGACAGACCCTGCCGACGGCCGCGAAACGGGCTGTCGATCTGAGAAATACCGGTGAACTTGATCTGGATAATACCAGCGAAAGGACATGCTTCTTGTTTCCCCTCCCCTCTCCCACTCTCCTAGCCGTGTTCCTGCACGGGCATGGGTGGATGTGTTTTGCTGACTGGCAGAAGCTTACGGCTCGATCTGTCAAGATGTCGACTGACAAGATTACCTTTCTGACGAACTGGTAAGTCCAGTGTTCCGTGCTTCCTACTCTCCCTCTCCCTTTCCGCCTGTAACCTAACACGACAGGCACGCCACGCCTTACCATGCCCCGCTGTTCCTGGCCCAGGCCAAGGGCTACTTCAGAGACGAAGGCATCAAGGTTGCCATTGTCGAGCCCAACGACCCGAGCGTGAGTGTCTCGCCGTGGTGGTCCTTGTGCGATGCACCCACTCACTCACTTCTGTTGCAGGACGTCACCGAAATCATCGGCAGCGGCAAGATCGACCTCGGGTTCAAGGCCATGATCCACACGCTGGCGGCCAAGGCGCGCGGCTTCCCGGTGGTGTCGATTGGCAGCCTGCTGGACGAGCCGTTTACGGGCGTGGTGTACCTCAAGTCGGCGGGCATCACGACGGACTTCCGCAGCCTCCGGGGCAAGCGGATCGGCTACGTGGGCGAGTTTGGCAAGATCCAGATCGACGAGCTGACGAGCCACTACGGCATGACGCCGGCGGACTATACGGCCGTCCGCTGCGGCATGAACGTGTCCAAGGCGATCATCGAGGGCACCGTCGACGCGGGCATCGGCCTGGAGAACGTGCAGATGGTCGAGCTGGAGGAGTGGCTGGCCGTGCAGGGCCGCGACCGGGCCGAGGTGCAGATGCTGCGCATCGACGAGCTGGCCGAGCTGGGCTGCTGCTGTTTCTGCTCGATCCTGTACATTGGCCACGAGCGCTTCGTGGCCGAGAACCCGGACAAGGTGCGCGCGTTTCTGCGTGCCGTCAAACGCGCCACGGACTTTGTGCTCGCCACGCCCGAGACGGCCTGGGCCGAATACGTCGCGTGCAAGCCGCCCATGGACACGGCGCTCAACCGCAAGATCTTTGAGCGCAGCTACGCCTACCTGTCCAAGGACCTCAAGAACGTCCAGCGCGACTGGGCCAAGGTCACGGCCTACGGCAAGCGGCTCGGCGTGCTCGACGCCGGCTTCGTGCCCAACTACACAAACGACTTTCTCGCGTGGACGCTGGCGCCCGAGTCGGCCGACCCCACCGGCGACCAGAAGCGCATTGCCGTCCTGCAAAAGGACGTCGCCGTTCACGGCGGCTTCCACCGTGTGGGAGAGCAGCTGGCATAGGAGAGGATCACGAGGTTAAGCACACGTGACCTGAACGTATCTTTTATTCTACATTGTATTTAGGCCGTTTGGCTGAATTAACTTATTAAGTGAGAATTACTGGGCGAACGAGCCTATGCTGCGATTACACTAGATCGAAACGCAGGTTCAGCTGTGGCAGCTCGGTGCTGTTTGCCGGCATGGTGAAGGTGAGGTTCCAGAACTCAAAGTTGCTGGGCAGGTCAGAATGTGGGTTCACGAGAGGAACAAGAATCACACACGCGGGGGTAGCTTACTGGATGAGGCTGCAGGTGCCGCCGACGAGGCCACAGAAGGCGACCTCGGGGACGGGGTTGACGGTGCTGCCGTCGAGCAGGGAGACGGTGATGCCATCAATGTCGGCCAGGCCGGCAATGTCGCGCCTGGAGGAGCCGAGCGGGTTGCTGGCGACGACAAAGGTAAAGGAGCTGGACGCGTTGCCGGCAGGGTAGGTGAGGTTGAGGGCATGGGGGCCGACGCTGGCCTGCATGCTGGCCTGGGACGGGTGCAGCGAGAGGTAGCCGACGCTGGCGGACTGCTGGGCGGTGGCGTTGCGATGCCAGTGGACGACGGCCGGGCTGAAGGAGTTGGAGTCCTTGCTGGCGCCGCCGACGACGGACTGGCGGTACGAGTCGGCGCCGATGGTCAGGTCGGCCGACAGCCAGGCGGAGATGTTGCGCACGGCGAGGTCAAAGGGCGGGGTGTAGGCCTGTCGGTGGACGGTGTGCTCGCCGGGAAAGGTGGTCAGGCGGTCGATGACGTCGGCCGGCACCAGGGTGCGGTGGAAGTCGGACAGCACGGCGACCAGGGGCACAAACTCGCCGTCGTCGGCGTGGGCCAGCAGCCAGGGGTCCTCGGACGCGGCCACGCTGCCGAGGCCGAAGACGTGCTGCCGGCCGACGAGCGACCAGACGTGCAGCGACATGATGGCGACGTAGCGGTTCATGTCGTAGCCGTATGAGCGGTCCCACGGGCCGGCCAGGTTCTGCAGGCGGGCGTTGTAGAAGTCGCCAAAGGCCGTCCAGATGTCCGACACCATGCGGGCGCCGTTCTGGCCCATGACGGACGACGAGGGCATGTACTTGGCCCAGAGCTGGGGGGGGGGGAGGGGTGCTGGGTCAGCAGGAAGTCACGTGACGGAAGCAGGCTGAACCGCTGAGCCGCTGAGCTGCTGAGCCGAGCCGGCTCTGGCTCCCGCACTCACCGTCAGGGCGGTCAGGCTGACGCCGTAGTACGTCGGCACGTTGAACTCGGACAGGGTGTCGTTGAGGTTGAAGAGGTCGACGACCTCCTGGGCGTAGGCCTCGCCGGCGGCGGTCATGTTGCTGTCGTTGCACATGCGGCCGCTCCAGCCGGTGACGACGGCCCGCATCAGCGACGGGTTGCTGTAGGACGGGTAGAGGTTGTCGCCGTCGAGGCCGCCGACGCGGTAGCTGTCGCCGACGGAGTTGTTGTAGAGCGACTCGACGATGAGGTGCTGCAGGTCGCGGCCGAGCAGGTGGCCAAACTCCTCGTAGACGACGATGAGGGCGGTGCCGATGAAGCCGCGCCAGTTGGGGTCCCAGGAGTTGTAGATGACGGGGTCGTAGCTGGCGCTGCCGACGGTGGGCTGCTCGGGATAGACGGTGTAGTCGCCATACCACTGGGCCGACACGTTCTTCTCCTGGCCGGCGATGACGTTGGTGATGATCTGGATGGCATTGGCGCGGTCGGCGCCGCTGTTGCGCTGCAGCAGCCCGGCGGCATACCAGACGGACGAGCGCGTCTCGTGGGGACCGGCGGCCAGGGGGTAGTAGAAGTAGTACAGGTAGCCGGCCGTCTTGTCGTAGAGGCGGTCCAGGAAGCGCATCTCGCCATCGAACATGTCCTGCACGATGGGCGAGAGCTTTGCCGCCTGGGCGGCGACGGTGAGGGCAAGCAGCCCTAGGGAGAAGGGGCGCATTGGGGGGGGGGAAACGAGGACGAGGGACAAAAGGGGAGAGTCGGACAGATCGTGAAAAGCAGATCGTGAAAGGCAGATCGTAAAAGACAGGATCTTCAACCCATGATATCAACAGTCACTCAGTGCTAGACTACCGGCAAACATCGCAGCACTCCATCGCCGGCGGCACCAGCTATCGTCGGAGTAGAGACGGCCCCGGAGACTGCAGGCAGACACCCTGGACAAAAACACATGGCCGCGGTGAGCGCTGCCCGATGCGGCCTGGCTGCTGTGGTGACAGCCACCCGCAGACAGGGGCCAACAGGCCACGTCCTTATCAGCGGCGTCCGTGCCGGGGTTTGCCGACGGAAAAGCCGGGCTGTGATTGGCTGGGCGGCCGGCCAACACCGGCAAAGCGGATGGCGCTGAGTCCGCTTCGGGCAGGCGCAGACAGTGGAAAAAGAGTGGCCGTCATAGCCCCAGGAAACAGGCGAGTTGGCGGCAGCTGACAGGGGTCGATGTCTGGCTGTCGATATGCCGTGGCTGTATTAAAGCAACATGTCGCGCCAGGATGGGCCGAGCGAGGAGGGGATGGGAATCCGCGATGCTGCGTGCCACCCTCAATGCGATTCCTCGACCACACGACGACAGCAGCCATGACCGAAGTCAATGCATCCGAAAAGGGGCCGCAGCCCGTGATGTCGGAAAAGGGGCAGGTGCTGAGCGCGGACGAGCAGCGGCTGGCGCAGATGGGTGAGAGATGCGGGAGAGGCGAGGCGGAGGAGAGGCCCGGCAGAGGAGAGAGCCGGCAGGGGAGAGACACGGCAGAGGGAGAGAGACACGGCAGCTGCTAACCGCTCCTCCACAGGCCACCAGCAGGAGCTGAAGCGGCACTTTACGGTGCTGTCGCTGATCGGGCTGGCGTCGACGACGACGATCTCGTGGACGGGCCTCGGGCTGTCGATCACGACGGAGATTGAGGCCGGCGGCCCCGGCGCGATCATCTACGGCTTCATCCTGGTGACCATCCTGCAGTGCTTCCTGGGCGCGTCGCTGGCGGAGTTTGTCAGCAGCTATCCGACGGAGGGCGGCATGTACCACTGGATCGCGGCGATCTCGCCGCCGCGGCCGCGCAGCTTCCTCAGCTTCGTCACCGGCTGGCTGACCGTCTGCGGCTGGATCTTCACGACGGCGTCGACCAACCTGATCTACGCCGAGACGCTGTCGGCGCTCATCGCCATCTACCACCCCAGCCTGACCATCCACGTGTGGCAGACGTTTGTCATCTACCAGGGCCTCAACGTGCTGACGGCGGCCGTGGTGCTCTGGGGCAACCGCACGATCCCGGCCCTCAACAAGTTCTCGCTCTTCTACCTGCAGATCGGCTGGCTGGTCGTGCTCGTCACCGTCGTCGCCTGCGCGCCCTCGCATCGCGACACCACCTTTGTCTTCAAGACCTGGGTCAACGGCACCGGCTGGAAGAACAATGCCATCTGCTTCATCACCGGCCTCGTCAACCCGCTCTACAGTCTGGGCGGCCTCGACGGCGTGACCCATATCACGGAGGAGATGCCGAATGTGCGTGCGAGTTCTGATTTTTGCTCCTTGATCCCAAGACCTTCCTCTCCGTCTCTCTGCCACCTGCTGACAACTCACCCCCCAGCCCTCTCGGAATGCCCCCCTCGCCATCGCCATCACCCTCACCATCGCCTTTGTCACCGGCATCACCTACCTCATCGCCCTCATGTTCTCCGTCCAGGACTACGCCGCCCTCTCCGACACCAACATGGTCCTCCCGCTCTCCGAGCTCTTCTACCAGGCCACCAGCTCGCGGGGCGGCGCCTTCGGCCTGACCTTCATCCTCTTCATCGCCCTCGGCCCCTGCGTCATCTCGTCCCAGCTGTCGACCAGCCGCGTGCTCTGGGCCTTTGCCCGCGACCGCGCCATGCCCTACAGCAGCTGGTGGTCGCGCGTGTCGGCCCGCGAGGGCGTCCCCTTCAACGCCCAGCTGCTCGTCACCGCCGTCAACGCCGCCCTCGGCTGCATCTACCTCGGCTCGTCCACCGCCTTCAACAGCATGCTCGGCTCCGCCGTCACCATCAACAACATCGCCTACCTCATCCCCATCCTGACCAACCTGCTCACCGGCCGCCGCAACATGTACCGCGGCGTCTTCCACATGGGCCGCTGGGGCTTCCTCGTCAACGGCATCACCGTCGCCTGGCTGCTCTTTGCCATTGTCTTCTTCAGCTTCCCCTACAGCATGCCCGCCACCACCAAGACCATGAACTACACCTGCGTCGTCGTCGGCGGCATCCCCATCCTCATCCTCGTCTGGTGGTTCTTCGGCAGCAAGCAGTACAAGGCCAAGATCGCCACCGTTGCCGAGCGATAGGCGGTGTGCACAACGACGGGCAGACAGGCAGGCACAAGCACGAGAAGAGCAGGGACTGGGGAAAAGAAAAAAAAAAAAGAAAAAAAAAAAAAGGCCAAGGAGCTGGCCGTAGGGCTATGGCGCAGTGGGTCTCATTAGAATCCGTCTTACTTGGGGGTCTGCGTCTTTATGCACGGGACTCGGCGCATCTGTACGGAGCATGGTTCTGTACAATGTAACATTTCTTCAAAGTCGACAAAGTCGTAAGATTGCCTGTTAAAATTCAAGATTTCCCAAACGCAGGACCCGCCCGACTCAGCCCGACCCAGAAAACAGCTTGAGACAGGCCCCTCTTCAGCTGAAGGCCAACCCGGCAAGCTTTAGACATGCAAGGCTTGCGCCGGAAATGGAAATCTCCGTGACCCCCGGAGGCTGCCCATCCGCCAGAGAACAGCAGCCACAATAGCCGCCCCCTTATCTACCACCTTCCCTTTGCGCTCGGCGCCTGCAGACCGGCGAGTCAACTGCTAGAGCATGTTTCAGGCGCTTGGGGGCGACGGGTACCCATCGGGCCGCCGAGGCGCCATTCGCTGTCCCTGCAACACTACCGTGCACTGGTCGTATATCCGCAAACCCTGTTTCCACCATTCGCTCGTCGATCGCAAATCTGCTGCATGTCGATCGTCTAGCTTGCATTTGCGTCCCGTTGCCCTGGTGGATCATTTTGCAGCGTTTTTTCCTTGGCAGAGAGCAGCATCGCCTCAGACACTTTGTCGCTGCTCCAATGATCTTCCCATGTCGACCTGCTCCGGGGCGCAGCCTGGCCAATCGTCCTGCGAGTACGCCTATATCTGGCCGCGGTCCTAGCCGCTGCGAGAATGCCTCCTCCTCCCCTCACGACGTCGCCTCCCAGAGCCGCCTCTCTGCCACCTCCCGCTCTCTGCTCCGCGAGCGCGTGGCCGGCCGGAGCCTGCGCTGTCCATCCCATCGCTCTCGTCGGAATTGCATTCCAGATGACGTGAGCGTCGCATGGAGACGTCTAAGACAGCCTGCCAGGGAACAAGAGAAACTCCATGGAAGCCCCCCCTGGACATGGCCTCTGCCTCTGATCGTTCAAGCTGCAACGTCACACCGCCACATACAAGGGTAGACCAGATCGTCCTTGGCCTCTTGGCGAGCCTTGGGAGTTTCACGCACACTGCAAAAGGAATGCATCACCCCCACCCCCTTCCGCCTCTTCTCTCCTTGTCCGCTCGTGTTTTGGCCGCTTCGAGGCAGGTTCTCCCTCGGTTTCAGACAACCCTATGCCCTTTTCCTGCTGCATATCCGGCATTGGCCAACTACTTAAGAGAGATCATAGCCAGGTAGCAAAACTCTAATTTCCTTCCGTCTGTGGATACAAGCCAGCAGACTCGAGCAAGAACACATCACGAGAATCACGCCGGCCGCTCTCTGAAACAACCTCTCGCATCTGATCCAGCATGGGCCGTGGTCTGTTTTCCGTCTTTGTGCGGTCGAGAAGGGACGATGCCCCTCCTGTCCCTCCTGTCCCTCCTGTCCCTCCTGTCCCTCCTGTCCCTCCTGTTGCTCCTGTCCCTCCTGTCCCTCTTACCATAGAAAGCGTGGCGCGCAGCAGCCTGCGGCTCGACGTGCCGGACGAGCCTCCCCTCTACGAGCGGGAGGAGCCCAAGGAATCCAAACATGCCCCCGGCCGTTTCAAAGGCCCTTCTGTAGAGGTTCAAGAAGTCACCGATGGCGTCCTCCAAGACATGCATGGCTCGAGCGCCATCGAGACCGGCCAGCCCAGGGAGACCAAGCCCGCCTTGGAACAGCCATACCACATGTTTTCCAACACGCAAAAGTGGTCTGTCGTCGTCATCATCGGCCTTGCCGGCCTCTTCTCCGGCCTCTCCTCCAACATCTACTTTCCCTCGCTGGACCAGATCTCGCAGGTGAGTATCCCCCCCCCCCGTGGCCGCCGGCGCCTGCTCCCTGCTGACATGCAGCCCAGGAGCTCGACGTCAGCATCAGCCAGGTCTCCCTGACCATCACGTCCTATCTGGTCATCCAGGGCATCTCTCCCGTCGTCTGGGGTGCCTTTTCGGACGCCCTCGGTCGACGCCCCATCTACGTCGCCTCCTTCTCCGTCTACATCGCCGCCAACATCGCGCTGTCCTTTTCGCCCAACTTTGCCGTCCTTCTCGTCTTCCGGGGTCTGCAGGCGGCCGGCAGCGCCTCGACCGTCAGCATCGGTGCGCAATCCATCTCCCCGTGCTCGGCTTCCCGGCAACACGGCTAACCTGGCGTCTAGGCAATGGCGTTATCCAAGATATATCGCCTCCGTCCGAAAGGGGCGCCTTCATCGGCTTCTACCAAGCCAGTAAGCCGGCCGTCGCCCCTCCTCCCCCCCCCCCCGGTCCATTCCATCACGGCTGTGACTGACAGACGCGCACAGTTCGCAACTTTAGCATCGCCGTCGGCCCCGTCCTGGGCGGTGCGCTCGGAAACTTTCTCGGCTTCCGGTCCATCTTTATTTTTCTCCTCATCCTCTCCTCCCTCGTCCTCTTTGCCATTGTCGTCTTCCTCCCCGAGACCATGCGCGGAATCGCTGGCGATGGCCGCTTGCGCCTGAAAGGCATCTACCGGCCCCTGATGTACAGATTCACAAAGGAGCCCGGCTACATGTGCGATCCCGACGAGGATCCCACCACCTGCAAGAGGAAGCCCATTACGCTGGCAACCTTTGTCGAGCCACTGAGGCTCCTGACCCAGAAGGAAATCGTCCTCAACCTCATCTTTGGCGGCGTCATCTATGCCATCTGGAGCATGGTCACGTCCAGCACGACGAGCCTGTTCAAGTCCAACTTTGGCCTGAACGAGACGCTCATCGGCCTGGCCTATCTGCCGAATGGTGAGATGCATCCCCCTTCCCAGAACAACGCCCCGGTCGCCGAGCTGTCCTGACCTTGCCCCTTGCCCCCTTTCCCCTTCAGGCCTAGGAACGATCATTGGCTCCACCATTGTTGGCCAGCAGATGACGCGGGACTACAAGGCTGCCGAGGCGGCGTACAGGGCGGAAAAACAGCTTCCGGCCGAGTACAAGGTCCCGGCCAAGAACCTGCCCGTCGACTTTCCGGTCGAGAAGGCACGGCAGCGCAGCCTGCCGCTGTTCACGGTGCTGTTCATCGTGTCCACCGGCCTGTACGGGTTCTCCGTGTCGTCGCCCGGCCTCTCGGCCCGGGCCGGCTGGATCGTCGTGCCGCTGGTGCTCCAGTTTCTGATTGCGGCCGCGAGCAATGCCGTCTTTGCCATGAACCAGACACTCATCTCGGACCTGTGCCCCGGCAAGGGCGCCGGGGGAACGGCCGTCAACAACCTTGTGCGCTGCGGGCTGGGCGCCATAGGCGTCTCGTTTATCGAGAAGATGATCGCGGCCAATGGTCCCGGCCCCACGTTCCTGACCTTGGCACTGGTCACGATCGTCTGCATACCGTTTGCCGTCGTGAGCTGGGCCTGGGGGATGCAGTGGAGGGCGGAGAGAGTACAGAGGACGGCCAAGACGGTCGAGGAGGTATGAGAAGCTGGTTGGGGCTGCCATTTGCGTATTCAAGATGAGACTGGGTCACAAGCCAGATAGGGATTCCTTTTGTTATTTTTTTTTGGTTGGATACTTGTATTTCTTGGATTCTTGTACATCTTTCGGCTGGGGTGGCGGGACATAGAATGCCTATCGGTTATGGGTATTTTGGAGCGCATAGAGCATAGACGGCCTGATGACTGATAGAATGTAGAATTACAAGCGCCAATCTGAACAACTCTACTCCTAGCCTAGCTGCTGGGAAAAGCATGTGAATCTTATAAATGAGTCTCGACGCTAGTACTGTGAAGTCTCACCTGAGACTCGGTAAATAGAAAAACATCTGCTACGTACAGGAGCTCTGCGTGGCAATTGGTGACGATCAGCACCATTGTGACCATGGATTCGGTTACGGCGAGTCCGACAAGATAAACAGCATTCATCAACATATTAATAGACCGGCAATGTCCTCCGTAGGACCGTTGTCCTGAACGCCAGCTCGGCAAGAAAGATTATTTCATAAATATGCAGATCATTGTCGACGACCCACCGACAATTAGCCCGTCTCCACCCGTACCCACGCATACCCACTCTCGGGTTCACTTCCATGTACGTCGTAAGAGCCGTCTAAGATGCGAGTACGAGCACAACCTTATCTGCGTCGACAACTCGGTCGACACGCTTTCGACACGCCTTCGACAGCGGAAGCCCAGCAGAGACGGCCGTAGAGACAGCCTGACGGGAGAAACACATGAAGCACGCTGACCAGAACACATGGAGGGCATGGCCGGACAGACGTCGGGCGGGTTTGCGTCTTAGGTGGCTTGCCTTTCTTCCGACTTGACGATGGCGCTGTTTTAGGGCTCTTCGTCTCTTTATCCGATACAGACATATGCGCATAGTGCCATATATGCCCGTATGCATCAAACCAGTATACGGCTTCAACGCTTTCTCGACCGGGCCACCCGGCATTCTTCGGCCAGCCTCTCCGGGTGCTGACTGGTGACGTCTGGTGGGCTCTGGTGGGCTGCATGTAGGATAAGATCCTTGATAAGCCGTGGTGATTTCCTCTACACTGCAGAAGCGACTGTTGGTATTACGAGTACGCTCCTCTGCTGCCTCTATCCACTTCTCCAACACCATGCGTCTTGTAGTTCGCCCTGATCCCGAGGCTGCCTCGCATTATGTGGCCGAATACATTATCAGTCTGTATCCCTTGACTGTCCCTCACCCTTTTGCGCTTCCTTTTCCGCTGACCCCCCAGACCGCATTGCGGCCTTTGCGCCCTCGGCCGAACGTCCCTTTGTTCTTGGCCTGCCCACTGGCTCCAGTCCGTTGATTGTGTACCGGCTGCTGGTGGCTGCCTTCAAGGCCGGCCGGCTGTCGTTCCGCCACATTGTCACCTTCAACATGGACGAGTATGTCGGCCTGCCCCGCGAACACCCCGAGTCGTACCACAGCTTCATGTTTGCCAACCTCTTCCGCCACGTCGACATTCCCGCCGCCAGCATCCACATCCTCGACGGCAACCCGGCCGACGGTGACTTTGCCGCCGAGTGTGCTCGCTACGAGGCCCAGATCCGTGCTGCTGGCGGCATCGAGCTCTTTCTCGGCGGCGTCGGCAGCGACGGCCACATTGCCTTCAACGAGCCCGGCTCGTCGTTGGCCTCGCGCACGCGCGTCAAATCGCTCGCATACGAGACCCAGGTGGCCAACGCCCGCTTCTTTGGCGGCGATATCTCGGCCGTCCCGCGCATGGCCTTGACCGTCGGCGTCGCCACCATCCTCGACGCCCGCGAGGTCGTCATCATCGCCACCGGCCACAGCAAGGCTGCTGCCATCCAGCAGGCCGTCGAGGGCGCCGTCAGCCACATGTGCACTCTCAGCTGTCTGCAGATGCATGCCCACAGCATGGTTGTTGTCGACGATGCAGCCACCGTCGAGTGCAGGGTGAAGACGGTAAATGCAAGTTGGCGTGCTGTCCATTCTGACCAGGTCTCGTGAGATCTGCCTGCTGACCCGCCGCCCAGTACTTCAAAGGCGTTGAGGACACCGTCCTGCAAAAGGACGCTGCCGCCATCCCCCGCCGCAAGAAACTGCACGCCCTCGACACCAATGTGCCGCCTCGTAAAGTCTTCGACGCCGAGGACGGCGAGCTGACACCGGACAGCATGTCGTCGCGCATCCCCGGCATGAGTCCGCTGAGCCCCAAGATGCTCAGCGTGCGCTCGGCCACCGTCACCTTTGCCAGCACCCCGGGCCAGCAGTGACGGTCTGAAAGCCGTGTCCTGTTGATCACGGCCGTCCTGCCCACCCTGCCGGAAACGAGATCTGCTGCAGGCTGGCCTGGTCAAATATCTGCCACGCGCTGTAGTCCATGCTGCCGGGGGTGGGTCCCGCAGCCGTGTCGTCCGGCCCGAGGAAGGCTGACTGCGTCTGGGGCTGCATGGCCATGGCCGCCATGTCTGGCGTGTTGACGCCCCGAAGGCTCTCCTCCAGACGGCCGATCAGCCGGTCGCACAGCTTCGACCTCGGCACGTTCATCTGGTTGAGCATCTCCAGGTGGACGCGGATGTTTCGGAGGTCTGTCCTGTCAGTCTGGGCCATTGTGTACTTTACGTCTTGTCTCCTCGTTGTAGCCCTTGTCTCGTTCCACTTACCGTCTGCTTCACCCACGCCTCCCTCAACGCCCTGCACCACAATCAGTGCTGCCCACGTGATCATGACCAGGTCCCAGTTGCTCCAGATGCTGTCGTCGTGCAGGTGCAGCTTCAGCGTGGCGCGCGCGCTCAGCAACAGCTCCCGCTGCTCCTGTGGCGTGATGCTGTTGCTCCAGAGGTCACAGCCGCGCGCCGGGTGGTAGATGCTCAGTACCACCAGCCGGTGCAGCACGTACTGTCGGAACACTACCTGCCGGTCCAGGGCCGACGATGCTGACTCAGCAGGCATGCTGCTGAACTCGACGAGCCAGCCGTCGAGCTGGTGAGCCCAGTCGCGGATGACGGCCGCGTCGACGGCAGTGAAGGAGGGTGCCGCCGTGCTGCTGCTGCCGCCATTTCCATTCCCGCTGCCACTGTTGCCACCAACATCGCCCGTGAACACAGACCAGATCGTCGGCAGTCCGCGGCCCGTAAAGTGAGTCAGGCCCGTGTGCATCATGCGGCTCAGCCGATACAGCTGGTCACGATAGCCGACACTGAGCGCCGGCAGCGGACTCTCGATCGGGATCACCGGACAGCTGAGATGCAGCGACGCGTGCTCGAGGTCGACAATCTGCACGCCGCTAAACAGCTTCCGCCACTCGCGGGCGCCGCCATTGCCGCCATTGCCGTCTTCCATCAGGGTCTGGTCGGCTGGACAGTGCTCCAGAATCAGCCGGTATGCCACCGAGATCCACAGCCCCGTCACCGTCACGCTGGCCTCGGCGAGCAGACCTGCCAGCACGATGCCGAGAATCGTCTGGAATGCCCACTCCTCATAAGCATCCGTGGCGGCTGTTCCACCACCACCAGCACCGCCCCCTCCGCCTCCTGGATATGGCCGGCCCATGCTGCTTTCTGGAACGCTCAGCTGCGCAATGGCGTTGCAGAGCACCGTGAAGTAGTGCGGTGCAAGGTCGGCAGCCATGTCGGGTGGTCCACGGATGCTGGAGCAGTACAGGATGGACGCCACCAGCAGCGGCTGTGGAACCGAGAATGTCTGCTTGCGAGGCATAAAGTGCAGCCCCGGCATGCGTTCGTGAAAGGCCGACCAGAGCTCGCCGACTGTGGCCTTCTTCCAGATCCGTCGCGGCACGGACGGCGGCGCCGACTCGCACAGAACCCTTGTCGCCTCCCACAGTGCCCCCAGCGACACATATGCCGCCGGTATCTCGTCCTCGTCGTCCGAGTTGGTGCTCCTGGTCGCCTCTCCGTCGTCGTTGTCGTCCATCTCCTCGTCATCGCCTCCACCAGACTGCCCCCTCCCCGTCGCGGGAGAGAATCCCAGATACTCCTCCAGTGCATGCAGTCGCTTGAGGACGTCGTCCTTGAACGGCCGGTCTATCGAAGACCGGCCGGCTGCCATGGCCAACAGCCCCGACGGCAGCGTCGCCGCGTTTGCCCGCGGCACAAAGATGCACGGCACGCCCGACCGCAAACAGCGCCGGCAGCCTCGTGGGTCCTGGCTGTCCACGCACTTCATCTTCTGCTTGCGACAGTTCACTGAAACACCAAACACCTGTTAGCACCGGCTGTTCCCACGGCGCCGAACACAGCCGCTCCGCTCGTAGGGGTCCACCTACCACATGCCTTGCCGGCCTTCGGCCGTCGGTTGCGGCCATTCTCTGCCGTCCGGCCATCACGTGGCGGCTCCATAACGCGCGTTCGATCGTTTGGCACCAGAAAAGCGTTGGCGACGTCCGAGAGATGCCGGGTGGTGGTGGTCCCCGAGACTGTTGTGTTCTGGGTGGATAACAAAACGCGGGAAAATTCGGTAAATATGCAAAGACCGGGCATGAACGGCCGGTGGGTCAGCTGACTTCCAGTTGGGAATCGCTCCCGGTTAGCCAACTCGCATAGTGTCGGCAAGCAGCGGATCGGCAAACATCGGCAAAACGGACTCCTTGACTGCTTTCCGCGGTCCGTCCGGCCCATTTGCCGGCAAAGCACGTGCCCGAGAAGCAGAGTCCTTTCGAAAGTGGCACCCCCGGCCCTCTTCTGCCAATTGTGGCTCCGTATTCTGCTCCCTTTAACGTCCTTGTCAGCCAGTCGGCATTTCCACAGCACCCATGTTGTTCCAAGCTCTGGGTTCTCGCAGTTGTTGGCGGTCGTCGCCGAAGTTGCTCTCCACGGCCTGCCAACCGGTTCAGCCATGTCTGGCATCGTCAGTTCTGCCGCCGTCGACGACATTGTCAGCCAGTTCCGGCTGCCCTCGGCCGCTCTGCAGACCATCACTGACCACTTCGTCTCGCAACTGAGTAGGTAGGACGCCGTTCTCTTTTGGTGGGTGTTCGCGCACAAAGCTGACTCTCTGCCCGCTGGTCTGTCGCCTGAGCAGAACATGGCCTGCTCTATTCTCACCTCCCATTCCAGCTCCCCGCCTTCGTCACTGCTATCCCGGACGGCTCCGAGACCGGACGCTTTCTCTCCGTCGACCTCGGCGGGACCAACTGCCGCATATGCCTGGTTGATCTACACGGCCATGGCTCCTTCTCCGTCGCCCAGGAGAAGCACACCGTGCCGCGCCATGTCATGGTCAACTCGCAATACGAACCGCTCTTCTCCTGGTTGGCAGCACGGATCGGCGCCTTTGGCCGGACCCAGCAGCTCTTCTCGCAAGATGGACCCGATGCCCCCAAAGACGACTGCAAAGTCCCGCTCGGCTTCACTTTCTCCTTCACCTGCGACCAGATCTCACTCTCATCTGGCACACTTATCCACTGGGACAAGGGCTGGGACATCCCATCTGCTCTGGGACGTGACCCCTGCCAGCTGCTCCAAGATGCTCTCGACTCCGCGAATGTCCCTGTCCGCGTGACGGCCCTTGCAAACGACAGCGTAGGCACGCTGCTGGCCCGCGCGTACACGTCCGCGGGAGACTGTCATCTGCAAACGGGGACGCGGATGGCCAAGACGCTCGCCGGAATGATTGTCGGCACGGGCACAAATGCTGCATATGTGGAGCGTCTGCGCCACGTCAAGCGCCACGGTACCGAAGCAGAAAGCGCCGGTCCTGACGACGTGATGATTGTTAATACCGAGTGGGGATGTCTGGATGACAGCCTGAGCGTGCTGCCGCGAACACGGTTCGATGATGAGTTGGATTCACATTCGACTGACCGGGGCAGCCAGATGCTTGAAAAGCGAGTGTCGGGAATGTATCTAGGCGAGCTGTTCCGGCTGGCCGTCGTAGAGCTGTATCATCTCAACAAGATATTCAGCTTCACCACTGCAGACGACACAGTACTCTTTCAGACGGCGGGCGTGGACTCGTCGCTTCTGTCGCTGCTAGCAGATGATTCTCTGGATAGCGAGGCCAAGACGGCTTCAGTTTCCAAAGCCCTGGCTCTCCAAAGCACATCGCCAGACGACCTTTTGATTCTCCAGAGAGTGTCGGCCGCAATCATGACGCGGGCAGCCCGGCTCGTAGGAGCTGCTCTGGCCGCAATCATCATACAGTCTGGTCATTTAGGAGAGGAGATGTTGCCGGCTTCGCCTCCTAGCTTGCCAAAGAGCAGCGACGACAGCAAGTCTCCCGCGGCTATCATGGACGCCTACCAACATCCCAGTGACGCTCCGGCGTTGGGAGAGAAAAACAGGAGGCGTGGGTGCGGGTTTTTTGGACTTTTGAAACGATATCTCCTCCCGTGCTGGAACAGAAGCTCGGTTTCGTCTGCAAACGATGAGTCTCCCACTGTCCCGTCCCCCGTCGCATTGCAGCGCCAACACTCGCCCGATGTTCAGGGTGCAGGACGTGCACAGACTCGGGAGGCGGACATGATCGACATTGGGATTACTGGATCTGTGATGGAATTTCACCCCACGTTCGAGGCTGAGATGAGGGCGGCATTGCATGAGATTTCCGGAATTGGGCCTGGGGGCGAGAAGCGAATCCGGACGGGCGTTTGCAAGGATGGAAGCGCAGTCGGCGCAGCGCTGATGGCACAGGCAGCCATGTCTAAAAGTGGTTGAACTTGTATCTTTCGGGGGGTTTAGCTCAAGTTGCATTAGATTCATAGCATTTGGAGTCACTTGGATTGGCCGTGTGTCGTGCAAATGCAAATACGCGAGGTGCATACAGCTACTTACCTGCCCGATGCAGGACGATACAGGACGATACAGGACGATGTCTTTACACACACTGTTGAGGTTTTAACGCCAAATTCTTTAATGGTGAACTTCTTTGACGGTCAAGATTGAGTTCTAACGAAAAAGCACTGGACCCGATGCGTGATTTCATTTACGCGGAAGGTGCGACCCGGGACGGATCAATTATTATCTTGCTCCTGCGACTTTATGGAGACGAAGAGCACGATCAAACGTCTTTTCAGGAAGGTCAAAAGACACAAATCAAATTTCGACCACACATTTGTCCCCCGGAAATATTCAGAAAAACACACTCGAGATGATTCCCACGCAAAGAAGGACACCAGCACTGGTCCACGACGACACGGTGTAACTTAAGGATGCGGCACTTGTCTTGGCAGAAACCGTGGCTACGGCTGTACATCCACTTTGCTCATTTTCTGCTTTCAAGCTGGCAATAGTGGTTTGTGAGTCTGCCGACGTAGAGCGGCTGCTCGCAGTGGAGGTGGAGGTGAAAGTGGTTGTAGTAGTCGTAGTGTCTGCCGTTGTTGATCGCGCATACGTCGACCTCGGCTCGGACTCGCCTTGGCTGCTGGTAGACTTTCTCGTTGAAGTCGTCGTCGTCGTCATCTTGGGCAGAATGGTCTCTGTGGCATACCAACTCACCCAGGCGGCCGGATGCGTAAAGACTGATTTGTCAGCATCTTGACCACAGAGAAAGACACACACACAGTGCTTCATTCGGACAGGTCTTACGCTCATAGGTTTCCGTTAGTCCGCCAACGACGGTGGTTACGGGCGCGTAGGCGAGGCTGGGGACACAAGCAGTGCTGGCGACAAGGTCGCTGTAACCGGCAACGCACCAGTACATGCACCAGCCGGTGTTTTCCGGCGTGGCCTGGTTGACGTTGTGACAGAGGTTGTAGCATGCAGGCGCAGCCAGGGACTGTGCCGAGCCGGCCGTGGACACGACGCAGTCCAGCTGGCAGTACGGGATGGTGGACGTGATAACGTCGCCGGGTAGCAGTGAGCCGGAGGCGACGGTGAGCGCCTTGCCGCAGCCGAGCAGGCAGGGCACGTCGTTAGCATTGAAGGGCGGTGTGACCCCGTCGTCGAGGGAGTCTTCGCAGATGGGAGAGGACGGAGACGAGACTGAAAGTGTTCCTCCCAACAGCACCAGAAGGAGGAGCCTCATCCGAGACGACGCACTGGCCATGGCAGGCCAATTGGACAGAATCAGCAGAATGAGCAGAGTTTATTTATGGGCGTGGCCGGAAATGCTGCGATGGGACGGCTGGGAGTCTATATAACGGCACGATGGCTGCTGTGGTCGCAATGCGACTAAAACGGGCTGTGGCTAGACCACAACAGGATACCAGAGCGACGCATTGTGCCGACAGGTCCGGCCGTGTCTGCTCAGATTGGCAGCGGGGTTCCTTCATCGTGTGCGCAGTCTAGCCAGTTCCACTCGCCAGCGGTCAATGATACAGTTAACAGGAGATATATGAGGACGTTCGATTTATGCTTAGTCATCTCTAGCTTGCTCATCGGTGAGCTGCAAAGTACATGGCAAAAATGCAGCTTCGGCAAGGGCTGCAACATGCTGGTGCGCAGAAAAAGTTAGATAAAATTCAAATATACAGAGTGCGTCCCACAGAGACCATCGAAGACGTAAACGCAGAGACCAAGGCCAGATCGCTCGCTGATCGGGAATCCTCACAACACACACCAGTCGCCTGCTTGCTTCACTTATTTACTGTCCCTCCGTTGTGTTGTCCTTTTCCTTCAGCCTTTCCTCTGCTTCTTTTTCCTTATCTTCCTTTGCCCACCTTGCCCTCATCTCCCTCATCTCCGTCCTCTCTCTCCTCCTCTTCTCCTCCTTCTCTTTTTCGTCCCACACCGGCACAATCTTCGCAGAGTCAAGGTTGATGCACATTACCCTCTGCAGCTCTGCATTCCACGAAGCCTTGGGAGACCTCTCGTTGCCAAAGTCGATGCCCAACTCCCGAATCGCGTCCCACAAGCGGTACTGCCGGGGGCCAATGTCGGCCGGCAGCACCAACCCAGGCTTTTCCAGCAGCTCGCCGCAGTACGACAGCAGCAGCATGTGCGACAGCTTTGCCCCGCTCGAAGTCCAGTACTCGTGGGCCAGACGCACAACGCCCAGACACACGGGCAGCAGGACGCCCTGCTGCACGCGCAGATGGATGTAGACGCCCCGCTCGTTCCAGAGCTCTGGCAGATCAAATTGGTGCACACCCTTGGCAACGAGGCAGTACCCGTGCCGGCGCGAGACAAGCCGGAACAGAACGCCCGACTCGCCAAACTTGCCGTACTTGTCCAGACACTCGCAGCCGCCATCCAGGTCCTCCGCCAGCTGCAGGCGCAGCATGTTGGCAAACGAGTGGCTCGAGTAGAAGTGGCTGTCGCACATCTCGTCGTCACCCTTGAATCGGAACTGGTGCTGCCGGAAATTGGGACAACCCGGGTCCAGCGGGCCGTTGTTCCGCAGCCCGAGCAGACAGGCTTGCGAGCAGTACGCCTTGGGCGTCTTGGGCGGCTTTTGGCGCTGTTCAGGGCAGACCGCCTCTGTCGTCGGTCGCACGTCCAACATCTTCGTCTGTGCTTCGCCAACTGCGGCTTGTTCATCTCCACCAGTATCCTTCTCCGTGCATGTGCTTCTCGGTTCTTCGCAGCCTCCCGCATTCGTAGGAGCATGGACAGCGTCCCTGTGGCGCTCCCTGGCGTCGTCATCGTCGTTGCTGTCAATCGAAATCATCTCCTCGTACGTGTGGGCCATTTTGCCAGCTTTTTCTGCGCTTCCTGCTGCCACCTCTGTGTCAGCGGCACGACCTCCAAGGCAAGCGAGATCATGGTTGAGACAAGGGCCACAGCTGTGTTCCGGACGCTGCCCTGGCCATCCTTCGTCACTGTGACCTCTTCCCGTGGCACGGCTAGGTGGTAGTACAGTGTCTGCGGCTCGCTTGGATCCATGTGCAGCAGCAGCAAGGCCTCGCTCGACGTGACATAGCAGTACTGCAGTCTGGACTCGACCATGTAATCAAAAGCCAGCACAATCGCGTGGGCTGTCATCCTTTTGTCTATCACCACCTCGTCCTCATCTTGATCAAGGTGCTTGCTCATGCCGTCGTGTAGAACGTCACAGAACAGGTCATTGTCACAGAGGCGTTTTCCAGGGCCGACTTGATCGACTCAACGCGCAGCTTGTGCGCTTCCGTGTGCTCAATAACCAGAAGTGGAACCTGTGAGCGTCCGTCTGGTGTTTCATCCACACGGAAGCACCAGTGGTCGGGGTCCAGCTTGGGACGAAAGTAAAACACGGCCCGCTTGGCCGGGGGAGGACTGTCTGCTTCTGCTGCATCCTGAATGGCTTTTTTGGTGGCCTTCTGGATGGGCCCACACGGAGGAAGATCATATTTGCTGCGGACATTCGCATGATTCACGGGAAGAAGCCCGTACGGTTTCCCGACGAATTTGACGCCCCGTAGAAGAGCGATCGGTGTGGCTTGGCTCACAGTAGGGTCTACGTGTCTCGCAGCCTCCCCGTCGCCAGGCCGTTCGTGGAGGGAGATGTATGTGTCTACCACCTTCTTCGCACTGCCCTCGATCGCTTGGAAGTGGTATTGACTGACGTCGTCCGCGGTGTGAGGGCTATCCCAAAGAAAATCCTTTAGCGTATCGATGCCAAAGGGGGAATAAAAGCGCTTGTCGTCACCGAGCTTCGTTTCCAATTTGTGTTGGCATTGCTCGTGAAGAGACGGAAATTGGGACCAGGGTCGGAGACGGAGAGGAAACAGCTTGTTGGTGATCGTCAGTTCGGACTCGTACTTCTGAGAAGAGGGATTCCGGACGGGAAGTGCCAGGAATAATTGGTGATGACCGAGCGTCAGATATGAATGAAGATCCGTTTTTCTGGCACGCTTCGGAAGTTCTTCCATCTCTCTCTCCTCTGTCTCGACCGCTCTGAGTTGCTCTGCATCTTTCACTTGTTGCCCGATAAGCAGTTAGCCCACGCTCGTTTCCAGTGCACATGAGTTTATCTCTCACACTGCATCTGGTCCGTACAGTTCGTAGTGTCCATGGCCACTGGTGGTGGTCTTTGAATTGAGGACAGTACAAACGGAATGGGAGCCAGGAACTCCGGAACCTTGAATGCAGGTCAAGTTAGGCAGCATACATTGCACCCTACAACCGCACTGTGATAAATACAGTGTGTCCGCTCTTCTGTGTTAATTCTAAGTGGTGTATTGGTTAAAGCCTAGCTTGCTGTGCTAAATCCAATCAACTAATAATATTCATTTAGAAGGACTGTTTTTTGGGGGGGTTCCTAATTAATCAAAGATTATTTCGTGACTGACGGAATTTATCAAGTTGGTTTAAGCAGCTTAAACTAATTGGCTACCGTTAACTAATAACAGAGCATCGTTGGGATACCCTACGAACCGAAGGATCCCTTGTGCATAAGTCTGCATGTGTACTTGTAGACCGGTGTTGAGAGCAGGGGCGCTTTTAGGCTGTGCACGTTAAGAAGCCGAAGTATTTTTTTATTCTCGTGTCCATCTCGGACGAGTAGATGCCCAACCTACGTCACTTGTGTGCCTCCGGTCTGCTGACCTGCTGGATTGCTAGCTCGGGATCAGATGCCGGAAAAGCTGTACTTTGTATTTAAGAATGGGATAAGCTCACCACAGAGCAGCACCAGATTTGAATGCTGTTCAACTGTCAGGGTTTATTCAGTTCTTCCTTTATCCTTGCAAATATACCTAAATTTTAGCATGACGTTGCAAAGGCATCTGCCAGTTTCCTTCTTTGAAGAAAGACGACATGGTCCGCTTTACGACGGCCTTCGACGGCGGCAAAAGCCGCTACGACCGCGTCATTGGCAAGGGCATCCCGGACACCAGCATAGCCAAGACGCTCCGCGAGCAGCTGGTTCGTCGGGCGCTGCCCGAGAAGTCGACTCGCTTCCTCTACGAGTCGCTCGTGAACCAGTGGCTGGAGGAGACCGAGCGGGCCTATCCGAAAAACGAGAACGTACGAGCTCTTCAGCTCCTTTGTCTTTACGAACAAAGACGGCGCCCAGATTGCCGCCGTGGCCAGGGCCATTGCCGAGCTGATGAAGGAGTTTCGTAAAAACTTCAAGAGCGGCAACGATGTCCGCTTCCTGGCCACCTGGATCCATTCCGGCGGCGCGGTCAAGCAGAAGAAGCCGACCGATACGGCCTTTTTCTGGCGCGATGCCGACTACCACATGTACGTCACCATCGAGTGGAAGGACAAGTGGATGGAAGAAGACATGCGCAAGTTCCTCGACCAGGTAAAGACGACCCTGAGGCCCTTTTCGCTCAACGGCCACGCCGCCTTTATCAACTTCCCCGACCGCGACTTTCCCACCAGGGACCACGAGAAGATGTACTTTGGCGACAACTGGGAGGAGCTGCGGCGGGTCAAGACCCTCTGGGACAAGGACGGCTTCTTCAAGTTCCTCCACGGCGTCAGACGGCCCAGCGACCCCGATGATGACGTAAGCAGCGACGGCCGTCAGACCGACAGGCTCGCACGCGAGCAGTGGGAGTCATTCGGGGGCGTGCACAGTGGCGATTTCAGCGACAAGTTCGAGTATCTGCGGGCTGCAGGCTTTTAAGGAGGCTATCCGCTGGAAAGAAGCGGCGAGGAGTATGTATGAATGTACAATACATCTTCTTATCCTTATCCCGTCAATTCTCGAACAGGATGTGTGTATAAAAATGCATACTACTGATCGCTTCCTATATATCTTGCTTACAAAGCAGAACTAAGACACAGTCTATTCCTTCTCTTTCGCGAGCTCTAGGAACCAGACGGAGTAAGGTTTAAGAGACGTGACAGTAGCACTTGGTTAGCGGCCGTCTACGACCGCTAATAAAGGACGCGACCGTCATAATGCTTAGGAACTTGATTGTAATGAAAATGTCGCTTGTAATGGCCCGATGCGGGAGAGTTGAGGCAAATGCTAAGATTCTAGAAATGTACTCATAGAAATGAGAGAGGGGCAGAAACATTTAACAACAACATTCGAATTACATACTAAAAAACAAGTCATGTACATTCAAATCGAACAGCCTGCTCACCAACCTCTTCCAATACACCTTTCAAGGCCGACAAAGATAATAAACGGCTAGGATGGTCTTCCGGCAATGTCCTCGCATCTACCTCTACCACATGCCGAAGCAACTCTATTGCTTGAAGATATTTCCTGTCTTCCTGATATGCCATTGCAAGCTCGTGCTGCGATGCTAGGCGATCAGGGTGATCTTCCGCAAGTGTCCCTTTTATTGCAACCACTTGTTCAAGCAGCGCTACCGCCTTTTTAATCTGCCCGTTGTTTTTGTACGCCATTGCAAGCTCGTGCTGCGATGCTAGGCGATCAGGGTGATCTTCCGCAAGTGTCCCTTTTATTGCAACCACTTGTTCAAGCAGCGCTACCGCCTTTTTAATCTGCCCGTTGTTTTTGTACGCCCTTGCAAGCTCGTGCTGCGATGCTAGTCGATCAGGGTGGTCTTCCTTAAGTGCCCTCTCTTTTATTGCTACCACCTGCTCGAGTAGCGTTACCGCCTTCTCAATCTGCCCGTCGTTATTATATGCCCTGGCAAGCTCGTGCTGCGATGCTAGTCGATCAGGGTGGTCTTCCTTAAGTGCCCTCTCTTTTATTGCTACCACCTGCTCGAGTAGCGTTACCGCCTTCTCAATCTGCCCGTCGTTATTATATGCCCTGGCAAGCTCGTGCTGCGATGCTAGTCGATCAGGGTGATCTTCCGTAAGTGTCCCTGTTATTGCGACCACTTGTTCAAGCAGCGCTACCGCCTTTTTAATCTGCCCGTCGTCTTGATACGCTACCGCAAGGACGTGCTGCGATTCCAGTCGAATAGGATCCTCTTCCTTGAGTATCGTCTCTTCTATTACGACCACTCGTTCAAGCAGCGCTACCGACTTTTTAATCTGCCCGCCGTATCGATATGCCATTGCAAGGATGTGCTGCGATTCTAGTCGAATAGGGTCGTCTTCCGCAAGTGTCCTCTCTTCTATTGTGCCCACCTGCTCAAGTAGCGCTACCGCCTTTTTAATCTGCCCGTTGTTTTTGTACGCCCTTGCAAGCTCGTGCTGCGATACTAGTCGATCAGGGTGGTCTTCCGCTAAGTTATCGCTTGTCCATTGGCTGTATTCTTGAAAACATCGTAGGGCTTCCTTGATCCGTCCATCGATCTGTAGGCATCGTCCAACCCAAAAGCATAATTCAGATCTCTCTTTCATGTCTACCACGTCCACCTGTTGCAGTACCCGCAGTGCATGAGGCAGATACATTCTCCAAACGTGCCGATTTTCATGGTCGTCAACTGGGAAGACTTTTTCTAGGTGCCGTACCGCATTCTCTATCGTCTGCGCTGCAAACCCTTCGCTATTCAGCCATATCTGCGTCGACAAATGCACCAAGCTGTGCATATCCAACATATCGCCTTGCTTAGATACGAAAGCATATCCTAGCAGCGTGCCGATCGCCGTTTGTGTCTGCACTTCTGAGCCTAGCTTAGGCAGGATTGATCGCGGAATTGCTTTTGGTTCAATCTGTGACATGAAGGAAAGCAAACTGGCTGCGTTGCTGTCGAGCTCACGGATTTTCCTGAAGCTAACAATCCACGTTGCCGCAACCGCATTCTTCAGCTCCTTGTATCGTGTCTTGTCTGGAAGATCCTTGCTAAGTAGTTCGGTCGTATCTTTCTCTGTATTGCGTAGCAGCCTTAGATACTCTTCGGTCGAGACCGCATTTCTCTCCATGTAGGCCGCTGCCTGCGTGATTGCTAGGGGAAGGTACACGAGGCTGCATATCAGTTCGGTGACCAAGGCGTCGTTGCTGATTAGGTCTTTTTGCGTCACCCACTTCTCCAAAACTGCCTTTGCTTCCAGCAGACTCAGCTCTTCTAGCTTGACTGTCCTGTCTGCAGCCTTGCTGGCCACATCTTTCGAGCGCGTTGTGAGTACAACCCTTCCATTTTCACTCTGTGGAAGGAAACTGTCGAAGCCGTCATCATCGTCCGCATTGTCGACAATCAGGAGCCATGGCCCAGCCGCCTTCGAGCCGAGATACTGCTGCACAGACTTCCTGACATCTTCATCGTTGCTATGGTCGACCTTGAGCTTATTTGCGATCTCTGCACATGCCTCCTTGAAAGTGGCTACGTTTAGTGCAGGCACCCAGAATATAGAAAAGTCCGCCTTGTTCTCCTTCGTCCAGTAGGCTAACTCGAGGGCGACCTGGGTCTTTCCTACACCACCCAGTCCAATAAGTGCAACACTCGGACACTTCTTGTCAAACAACAAGGCTTTGAGCTCGTTCAAGGTCCCCTCCCGTCCTACAAACCGACTGTTTTTCTTAAACGGGATGTGATGGCACGGTAGCACACCACTAACTGTCGCTGTAGCACCGTCTGTGTATACATGTATTAGTCAATGTAAGAAGAACTAGCACAGGAGTTTTTGAACTAACTGCAAGATGCTTCGCTTCTTGTCTCCCCGACCACCACAATGGGAGGTGTTCTTGGCCGTCCTAGCTGAAGTCTCTCTCTGTCTTCAAGCACAATGTTATTTACATATTTTTTAAGAACGCCTTTGACGGCGCGGTATCGAGCATCGTCTCTGCTATTGCATCTCGCCATCTCCCTATGATTTGCATTGATGCTCTCCACTCTTTCGACAGAATCAGGCAGATCTAGCTTCGATGAGAAGTCATCGACCACCTATCGCTATGTTAAAAATTGAAAGATCGCGTGATAGATAAACTCACCTTATTGTCTAGTCCCTTCATTCCAGCCATGCCACATCCTTCGTAGAATGAGAAGACTTTGGTCTCAGACTTCACGACAAGATTCTTGAACTGCTCGTGGATGTTGTCCAGCACTTCGCCGTTGACCTCGAGCGTCTCGACGATCTTCTTGTTCGAATCCATCAAGGCCAGAGTTGCAAAGTTCGAAGCAATCACACCCCAGCCAGTAATCGAACTTCCCCTATGTGGCGTTCCGAGGAAAACGATCAGCCTCGTCCGTTTCCTACATATCTCAGATCGATGAAAGGCCTAGTGTGGATCAGCTGTGGCAGCCCAAAGTATCGGGAATACATTGTAGACGCAAACTAACATCTTTCACAATGACTCCCCCTAGACTGTGAGCCACAAACACAATCGGATCCTGGCAATGTCAGCACGACCTTTTCCATTCGGGCCATAAAGACACGACTCACCTCGTTGTCAATTTCCCGCTCAATTTTATTTCGTAAATCCCGCCCATGCTGCGACACGCTGTTCTTGTTGTTGCTTTGGAACCAGCTCCCAATAACATCCGCGTCGTATCCGTATGTCCACACCCTAGCTTCCGGTATGTCCTCGGCAAGGTAGTCTTCGGGCCAGAATACTTTGGGAGAAGGATCCTCGTCTGTCTTGTCCGCCTTCCTCGCAGTCGGCTTGAATCGGGCAAGGAGCCTGGAAACCCCTGACTTTTTTGACGGCGTGGCCTTGGTGGTCGGGCTGCTGGAAGCTTGCGTCTCCCATGTGTGTCGAGGATGACCTCTTAAGCCATGCACGAAGATGATACTGTCTGCTGTTAATTTACGGCGCACAGAAGTTTTGCTTTCTGATCGACATACTTAGTCCGGTACGGTCCATTCCTAGCGCCAACGTTTCCCACTTGGGTGAAACCGATGCGGTTCACCGTTGCCATGATTTCCGTTTGTCAAAGTGGCCTTCGTTCCAATGAGGCGGGGGCTACTAGATGGATCGGATGGCGGGGAGTGGAAACTTCAAGGTGTTCGTATTTCTTTTTGGTTGGCCTGATCGCGGCATTTGCCTGAATGCGGATCACAGATCGTGCGCCGGTTGAGATAACGGGCTTAGCAATTACCGCCGTTTCGGAGTCGTGCCAGAAGTCGACAGATTGGAAATTTAACACCTCACAGCGAGGACAAAAAGGTGTCCGACTGCAATAGCTGCCCAACGATCTGGAGTGCCTGACGAGGGGTTATCATTATTTAGAGCGGAATGCCCCTCTACGCTTATTCAGCATCGAACAAGGTCTTACTAGAGGATAAGCATCCATTTCAGCAGAAGCTATGCGAGGCCAAAAATCTGCCAAAAGGGATATGTGTATTTGCCACTACTGACAAGCCATTTACATCAAATCCGAATCTACTAGAATGGAGGGGCGTGGCAAGTTTAAGGACGACGTAGAAATATTAATGAATCGGTCTACTACTATTAACAAGGAGCAAAAGTCAATTATTTAAAGCGTACGGGTACATTAGCAGGGAAGGTTACTAACGGCATTACTAAAGCCTGTAAGGCAGACAAGACATCGCAGTGTCCTAGTAGACAATAAGAACTCAGGAAAAATTCAGACTTGCGTCGATCGCAGATGCCAGGACTGGATGACTAGGTGCGAATTCAGACCAGATACCAAGTCTGAGATGCTCAACTAACACGATATAAGGTAAAGATGGGTCAACTGCGATCCCCTGACAAGCGTGAAATTGGAGTCCCACTACGGCTCCACCTTGTACGTCGTAGAGATGACTAATTTCGTGAAATGGGCCACTTTGTGGAAGAGCGCCTGTTTGAAAACAGGTGCAAGAGCTAGACGGTTCTGGCATTCTTTAGGTCGTGCTTAGTCGGAAGTTCTTTAGAGATATGGGGGAAAATCCTCCAAAGGTAACCAGGGCGAAGCACATGATGAGAAAATATACCTACATGAAAAGGAAAGATCACCTAGGAACCATTCTCCTTTGCGCTAAGTTGAATTGTTCCCTTTCCCTGGCCGGAGAGCTATTAGCAGAAGATCCGTTATGACGGCACTGCACGCAGCCGCTAAGAAGAATACGAAAGAAGCTGCCAAATTCACGCAATTTCTCATTAATGGGTCAAATACACTTAGACGACCCGAGTCCTTGAACTCGTTATTCACAAACTGGGATCTTATTAACGATAAAGTGAACTGCACGTCTGCAAATCAATGTTCATACGATCTACAGGCGAGGGCTAAGACTATTATTTATAAAACCTGGTGGCTTCTTTATACTTTGGGATATATACTGAAAAAAAATTCACCCGATATGGGGTTCGAACCCATAACCTTTGGATTAAACTATTCCAATGTTAGTGGGATTCTACTGGGAAGGGCTGAGGGTTAAACCTACAGTCCAACGCGCTAGCCGATTGTGCCAATCGGGTCTGCTGTGAAATAATTTCCGATTATTATGATTTACAAAGGCATGCTGATAGAGTTCGGGGTTACGTGTATGCGTGTAAGCGTGGCCTAATGGCTAAGCATCACATTAATCAGTGTAAAACCATGTCTAGAAAACATCGCAACTCATAACCCCTCAAAGACTGTAAAAGGCTGTTTTATTTTCAAACATATTACTACGTACCATAGACTCCCTCACAACATGTCCCTTACAACATGTCTATATATTTAAAATATCGTACTCATGTCATAAACATACCTGCTCTCCTACGCGCTCTACAAATCACTCTGGAAATCACAATAGTTTGCCACTTCTCAACACAACCAGCCGGCACACAGCGAGAGTTTATAAGCCGTTGCTCATGTCACGAAAAATATGATACGTCGCCTGGATGGGCGCCACCACAGTACGGTAAAAGTCCCACCGGAACGACTCGAAATCAAAATTTTTGGTCACGTCTCGGCCATAAAAAGAAAACTTGATACAGCGCTCGACCGCGTTCCCGTACGACTCTCCAGCCTCACCACGTACCTCAACCAGGCTCCTCAGTGCCGCGTCATAGCCTTTTAGCAGCAAGGCTGCAGGGGTTGCACTGTCTGCGGCTCCCCGGATTTCTGCAAATGGCATGTTGAGGCAGAGCTCGACGAGGAAGATGCCGAGGACGGATACGTTTTTGTTGGGAATGAGATGGCTCATATCGCTTTCCGGATGCCCCTGAGACTCCTGCAGCTGGTCCGGGGCGTTAGGCGGACCCAAATTTGTCGACAAGCAGGGGTGCTGCGAGAGCGCCTGCAGTCCGGCGTGATCCTCGAGAAAGATGCCGGCCTGTTCTTGGTCCCACTGCTTGCTGAGCCAGGGGCTGCCGCTGAGGTGGAGAAGCGACCAGGCGGCCGAGGCCGCGATGCCATAGCGCTGCTGTGCCGAGAGGTAAAGGTAAGAGTTGTGCTGCCGGGAGCCCAGGCTGCGCATCGACAGGAGCGACTTTACGGGGACCAGACGGACTATCTGGGCTGCATCCTTCTGCCTGTGCTCGAGCGAGAAATGCCGCAAGCCATTTTCCGTATCAGGGTCTTTGAGAAGGCCGTTGACCATCCAAGGGACGCGGGAATTGGTCACCGCTGCACAGAGGCTTTCTATCTCTGGCTGTGGCGGGGGAGTGGGTGTGGAGGGCGGCGACTGTGATATGTCTCGCGCACTGCTGGGAGATGGTGGTGGTGGCGTCCGAGAGCGAGATAGCCGTCGCACGAACCTGACCCGTAGGGACGAGATCGGGGGCCCTGACTGGGTCGGTGATGGGTCTGGAAGACTAGAAGCAGCCGTGAGAGCAACTTCGGTCCTAATGGGCTTTGGTGTAATGTTTAGCTTCCGCCAAGCACCCGCCGCTTCGTGGGGTCGTTGATGATTCGTGCCGTATGAGACGGCTACCTTGAACGGCTGTGCCGTATTGGATTCGTACGTACTCCAGTCCAGATCGATTGCGGCCTGGTGCTGCGAGGAGCAAGCGCAGCGGCAGCTTGAATGAAGGGCTCGATGCAGCGAGAACAGAGACTGGCGCAGCGAGCTGCATCGGTCCTTATTAAAGTGGCGTGTGAGGTTGCATACATGACGGCTTTCGTCATCTGCGGGGACCTCGGAACGCTCGAGACAGCGGCTCAGGTCGGCGTTCCAATTTCGTAGATCGTCGATAATCTTGGTTCGCTTCTTGGTACTGAAGCTGTGCTTTACCCTCTTCCACTCCCAGTGAGCTCTGTCGGGAAGTGCATCGGGCTGAAAGACGTCCGTGTCAACGATTGCATTCAAGAGCCGCTGAAAATCTCGTATTTTCGTCTTACTTTGATGTGGCTGTCGATGCCAAGATTCTCCAGTAGATCTGCCGTCGCTCCGCTCATGCGCTGGACAATGGTCGTTAGTTCGCCGGCAATAGTCGGGAACCGGATTTGAAAGAAGTCGTGTATCTCATCAGCTGTCGTCTCGTTACCGAGGCCGGCATTGTTCAGCGTTGTCTGCAACTGCCAGTTTTGCACCTTCAGGTCGGCCCGGAAGGTCTCGATGGAGATACGGTAATGACGGAACTCTTCAAATGGTTCTGCATACTTCTCGAGAGCCCATATTGCTAGCGGGATGCCGCCCAGAGCGAGACCTGCAATCTCTGCCATGGCTGTGTGTTGTGTAGAGAACGATTTCCGGATGGATTGATGGCTAAATGGAATGAGGGATTCGGTCGGGCGATGACGCCTCGGATTTGTGAGGTTTGCACCATTTGCAGTTCGTGATAGTAGCAACCACTCTGCTTGAGAATCCCCTCTGCCTGGCGTGGCAGTGTTTCATTTGTCCAGCCAGCAGTGTGTCAGAACTAAGGCAGAGTCTGCAGAAAGTCCTGCAGAGCGATGATGCGGAAGTGCCCTTCATTGGTTGAGGGAAGCCGTGTTGCTGACGGCCAAACCCTCCTAATAGGCCCCTCGTGACGAAGAGTGTGACTGGAAGAAGCTGAAGATACCAAATGATACCGGTTTTTTGTCGGCGAAACTGAGCGAGGCAAGAGCGACCACGAGTGTAGGAAAGAATGTGGTGGGGTGTGAGACCCCGCCTTGCTGGCAGTAATATCCGTACCGAGCTTCGTGTGGCCGACATTCTTTGGGCCTGATACTTTTCCAGACTGCAGCCAGATCTCATGCAGACAAACGAGTTTCTGCCAGCAGAATTGTCCCAGTCGCCTCCTATGGCGGACATTTCGGCCAACCCGACTTCGCCCACTATTTCGGCTTTGTACAAAGAGTGCATCCAGTCGCTAGGGATATTTGCAAGAACCCTCAGCGAGGAGAACTGTCGTGTGGTCCATCTCGACCAAGTCCACATAAACGATATATTGGAGGCATACGGAAGAGCCAAGATATGGGGCGATCAGACGAAAGCAGACCTTCCAGCACAAGCCCGTGGATCTCTGGATGACACGCTCCGAAATGAAGATGCAATCAAGTTCCACGTCCAGGAGATACTAAAGCGGTTGAAAGCGGTTGTCGGCCAAGGCAGGTTCTTTCAATCCTGTCATTGAGACACTGGTCCTGACTCTGGCTCCAGCAACATCCATAGCCGAAAGAAAATATGACCCGGCCGTGGGATCAGATCATGACTCGATAAGCAGCATTAGCGACGACTCGAGCGCTAGCTCTGCTTCTGAGAGTGGCGATGAAGAGACCGAACGCCCACAGCGCAGGATGCCAAAGATCTGCCTGCTTGTCCAACAAATCCAAGAGCAGATCCGTTCTCTCTTCGACCTGTCGTCTCTGCTGCGCCGTCCAAGGATAGCGGACAGATATATTCGGTCTGCTGGCTCAAAATCAAAGACAGAGGAGTCGGCTGACCCCGATATCTTGCCGCTGGACGTTGGGTTCGGCATACATGATGAGAGGCATATAACAGAGAAGATACTGCAATGGAGGGGCCTGACAAAGAGCTCTCTTAGCGTCAAATTTTCTAACGAGAACGAAGCTGAGCAAATGGAAGGCCCTCGAGTCAACTTCCTTGAAGATATCCCTTGGCTCTGCCGCAGACTGGCACAGGCCAACACACGGCGACGAGAACAGCTCCGGTATTGGCGTGCCAACCCATATGCTCCGAAGCAGGATGTGGGCAAGGTGGCTAGAGATGCGGCTAATTTTCGGAGTCTATTTGCGGCCAAACAAACAGAAGATAATCAAGAATCGAAGAGTCAGACAGCCACTCTCAGACCCGCAACTATCGACCACCAACGTAAAGGACCAAACTCTAGTACGACAAGGCAGACAATACGGACAGGACAAACTGCGCAGAGCTTCTCGACGGCCGCTATCTCGGAAATTCACGATGCGAAGACTAATATGCGGCCACGGACAGTTTACGCACCCACAGCTATTGGCCTGGGGGGATCCAACTCCGTCCCGGATCCGCCCAAGAATGAAGAAGGAAGCACTACGTTCCTTTGTCCCTATTGCGGTATGGTGCTCGAGTCTAGCGAGATGCAGAACAGGCAGTCGTGGAAGTAAGTTGGGCCCTTTTCCTGAAACATACGGCTTCATTCCTTCTTACAAGATAACTGCACAGACGCCATGTCTTCCGAGACCTCCGTCCTTATGTCTGCACTTTCCAAAACTGCCACAATTCTAGCAAGCTTTACGTCAGCCGCCACGACTGGATATATCACGAGCTTCAGGTCCACCGGCTCCAGTACGTCTGTCAGGACTGCCACGACGTCTATTCTAGCAGAAAGGACATATCAATCCATCTGAGAAAGCACTATAGCGAGTCCTCCATCTCGCCGGCCCAGTTAAGCGTTATTGCAGACCTCTGCACCCGCCAGTTTGACGTCTCAGAAAGCAGACAAGAGCCCTGTATCCTTTGTGGGGGCAGTTTCGCCGTGTCTGGCTTGCAGAAACATCTTGCTGCCCACATGGAGGACCTCGCACTCTTTTTGCTGCCCAGCACCGACGATGCCGAAACAGGAGGATCTAATTTGTCGGTCCAAGCAGCGATAATCCACTCCAAGGGCGAAGAAGACGACAACTTGTCGGAGACCAGCAGCCTTCGCTTTTCCATAGCTGGAGATTGGGAGCAGACTCCGGCTGAGTTTGCAAATCTCCTTTCCATGGAGGAGGCCGACTATACCTCCAAGCTGTCGCTTTGGAGCATGAGAGACGAAGATCATGTGCCCTCCCCACCCCGAACAGCGGCATGTAAATCGGAAACAGGCGGTCATGACAGCCAGGGGAAGTCTTTAACAGAAGCTGTTCATGACAAGGAAAGGACGATCTGGGTCTCCAAGACAGGGGATAAATACACGGTGCCACAACTCATTGAGCAAGGCATCGACCTCAATTATAAGGATGATATGGGCTATATCCCAATGTTTACAGCTGTGCGGCTCGGAAACGAAGATGACGTTCGTCTTCTCCTTCATCATGGGGCTAACGCAGATATGAAGGACGACATCTACGGAATGACGCCATTATTAGAGGCTGCACGGGACGGCAACACAAACATCTCCAGACTATTGATCAGAAACGGCGGTGATGTAAACTCGGTCGACAGCGACGGCCGGTCCCCTCTATCATGGGCTATCTTGGGGGGTCATAAATCCATCGTTATGTTGCTGCTCGAAATGGGTAGCGATGTAAGCTTGGTTGACAACAACGGCCGGTCCCCTCTATCATGGGCTGCCTCGGAGGGTTATGAATCCGTCGCTAAGTTGCTACTCGACAAGGGTAGCGACGTAAACTTGGTCGACAACGACGGCCGGTCCCCTCTATCATGGGCTGCCTCGGAGGGTTATGAATCCGTCGTTAGGTTGCTGCTTGAGAAAGGCAGCGATGTAAGCTTGGTCGATAGCGATGGCCTGTCAGCACTTTTTCTGGCTGCTAAAAGCAATCGCAAAAACGTTTTCAGTCTGCTTCTTCCTTATTACGTCGACCTGTTGAACACAATGACTCCTACGGATTTGTGGTTGACGGCAAACAGCGGAAGAAGCATGGCCATGGACTTGCTGCGAAAGATAACTGACGATGGACCGCGTCGTGGCCGCAGCCCACTTCCATACAAGGTTGGGAAAGACTGGTGTACAATCTCCAGTCCGAGTGAACCTCGTGTGCTGGATGTCGAGCTCGTACAGAGAATCCCACATAAGAGTTCTGCCTCGGCCAAGTTCTCGCAGGACGGAAAACACATCGCGACCGCGTGCATATTGACAGTACGAATCTACGACGTCGTCACTGGCGAAGAGGTCTGCCAGCTTCATTACCCAGTCCAAAACGAATTCTGCCCCAATATTAGAGCTTTCTCCTTCAGCCATGGCGGCCGATGCGTCGTCACCGCAGTGGGAGATGAACTTCACGTGAGTGTCCATAGTCCAGCGTTCGTAAAATTATATCCACTGACCAGTCTCAGATCTGGAATATTGCATCTAGACGAATTCATGGCTCTTTCCGTGGGGACAGTGAAATTTCTTGTCTGGATGTTTCTTACGACGGTGGCATGGTGGCGTCAGGACACGGCGGTGGAACAGTCCAACTATGGGATATAGACACTGGTAAGAAAATGCTCACTCTGGACGCGGAATATGCGGTCTATTGTGTTGCTATATCGCCCGACGCCGAGTACGTGGCCGCCGGAGGCTCGGACTGGATTTTCGGGGTCTGGAATGTCCAGAATGGTTCACCCGCTCCGATCTTCAAGAGACAACGTGATTTCTTAAGAATTGATTTCTACCGAGGTGTTCGTTTCATCAGCTGGTCCTCTGATGGCACTCGAATAGTCAGCGGCGATGTCAATAACACCATACAAATTTGGGATGCTAGCACCCTTGGGGCAAAAGAGCAGAAAATTGAAAGCATAAAAACCATGGGAGGCGACAATGTTAGTGGTGCTGCTAGAACCCTCTCCTATTCGGCCGACTAATGCAGAAACATGCAGGGACGGCACAGAGATCATTCGAGTTGCCTTACACCAGATGATAATTGGATAGTATCGGCCTCTATTGATGGAAACGTGCGCTTTTGGAATTCCCACACCGGCCGCTCACAACTCATAGTACAACATAGCGGGCACGAGTCCTATCCGAGGACGGTTTCAGTGAGCCCCGCTGGAGGCTTCTTTGCCACAGGAGGAGATGATGGCGTCAAAGTCTGGTCCTACCGGCGTGTGGAAGCAGTTGCTACTTCGAGTTCGTCTTAGTAGAAAGTGAGGAGAGTGTCCTTTATATAGTATATGTATAAAAAAGGAGAAAGAGACTAGTCTGAGGTAAGGCTGATGGATTTATACTCCTACTGCTTGGCTTCGTCTGTCCAAGTCCACCCGTATCTCACTTCTTGTCCGCCACGCCCAGACACTCCATAAGTTGTGCCTTGTCGCGCAGCAGCGCCTGTTGGAGAGAGGTGAGCGGGATGCCAAGGTGAGACTCTGCGGCCTTGGCCTTGGCGACCACCGGCCCCAAGTCCTTGGCGCCGGCCCAGATCTGAAACGTCTGGCCAAAGACGGTCATCCTGGCCGCCTCGACTTGCTCGGGCGTGCGACGGCGCAGGCCGACAGGGCGGCCGCCGACGCGGACGAGAATGTCGCGGATCTCGTCAACGGTGAGACTGTCGTGGCCGAGCTCGATCTCCTGTCCGGCAAACGGGGCCGGGTGCATGAGGGCAGCAGCGGCATAGCGGCCGACATCGCTGCCGTCGGTGTGGGGGATGCGCGTGCCGTCGGTGCAGGCGTGGACGAGCTCGCCAGAGACGGGAAGCTCGGGGAAGTTGCCGTAGACGTTGGGCAGGAGGTAGTCAAAGTGGATGTAAGCCGGCCGGAGGATGGTGTACGCGCGGAAGCTGGAACCGGACGCGGCCACGGCGGCCCGCACAAGGTCCTCGACGGCAGCCTTGTCGGCAAAGTAGTCGTGCAGACCGCAGGCGGTGGTAAACTCGTCGTCCCAAAGGGCCTGGTCGCCCACGCACGTCGCCGTTGTGGCCACTATGGTCTCGACGCCGGCCCGCTGGCAGCCTGCCAGAATTCCCGTTGCCTGCTGGACCGGCAGCCCCGGAATAGGAAAGGTGTTGAGGAAGACGGCCGAGCACCCCTGGGCGGCCCGGAAGACGGCATCCGCATCCTGGCTGTCGCCCGTGAAGACGGTCACATCGGGATGAGTCAGCTCAGACAGCAGCAACGCCTTGCTCGGGTCGCGGACCAGGGCGTGGACCTTGGCGCCGGCAGCCAGCAGGTGGGCGATGGTCCAGCAGGCTTGCTTGCCAGTGGCCATGGTGATGAGGTAGGAGGGCATTGTGGGAGTGGGAGTGGAGTGGGAGTGGAATGGAAGGTGGTGGTAGGTTGAAGATGGAAGATGTCTTTACAGGCGATGGTTTAGATTTAAGAGTATTGCTGCGGTCTTATATACAGAACAATGTCGGGAAAAGTTGCTCCAGGTGGAGAACGCTTGTGGAATACATCGAACAGTCGTCCGAGTCTTTCTTTCCGGCTTACAGGCTTGGAAAGTTGCCCTAGGTAGACGCTTGTCGTATCAAGCAGTCCAAGTCTTGGCTTACACTCGGAAAGAGTTGCTTTTGGTGGGGCAATCCTGCTTCAAGACGTCATATATCGGGACAAGCTTACAAAGCAGACATTACAAGGCAGTGTACAAGGGACACCTTTCAAGGCAGTGCATGCAAGATGGCCCACGAAACCCAGAAATCCAGATGGATTTCTAATCTGTCATAGTTGTACAAGTCTACTGAAGCAGCCACCACTGGCTGGACCCCCCTACACATATGATGGCAGCGTGCTGTTGGCGCTGACGACGGCGTCCATCATGCGGAAGTAGTTGAGCACGACGTCGCCGTCGGCGTGCAGGTCCATCTGCGCCCACACCGCCTGCAGGCCGGCCCGGAGCCGCTGCATGCTGCGCGCCTGCGTCGTCCTCTCCGTGCGGTCGACCATGGCGAGGATGGTGGCCCGCTGCTGGTCCGAGTGCGCCTCGCTGCCGAGGATGAGCAGCGGGAAGAAGTGGTCGCAGCTGCGGTGCATCTGCAGCGGCATGGCATAGACAGAGGCAACGAGGGCGTCCAGCGGGGTGGTGGACGGCTGCTGCGATGGCAGCGTGTCCGGGCACGTCGCCGATGCAGTCTCTTGGAACGCCCCTGCACGCACAAGGTAGACCAGCGTGGAGGCCCGGAACAGCTCGACGGCCACGGCTGTCCGCTCGGCGTCGGTCCAGGCCGTGTCGGGGCTCATCGCCCGCAGCGACGTGGCAGCCGGCATGCTCTCGACCTGAAGCCGGAGGCTCTGCAGCCGCTGCTGGTATTCCGTCTCGCGGCTTCGGGGGTCCCAGGGATCGATGACGGTGCTGCAGGCCGCGCCGAGGAGGTCGAGCACGGCCAGCACGGGCCGACGGGAAGGAGGTGTCTGTCGGTCAGCGTGCCACAGGGAACAGCACATGCACCAAACTCACCGGCTTGTCTCTCACGGGCGGATACGTCTCTCCCGGGCTGGCCCCCCCCGCCTTTTCCACCGCCACCGTTCGGTGCTGCCAGTGCTGCGTCGAGAAGCGCGAGAGGGCCGTGTGGTAGTACGTCCACTCGACCAGGGACTCCCTGTCCGGGTCCCCGCCGTCTCTGCCCAGCTGCTGCTCCAGCCGCGTCTCTCTCACCAGATCCATGGCTCCCTGCACATACCACAGCCACTCGCCCGAGCTGGCCGTCGGCAGCTCAATCTCGTACGTGCACAGCAGCATCGACGCTGCCACCAGCTGCAGTGCCTCGCTCGCACTGCCCCCCGTCTGCCGTTGCTGTCGGACGGCCGAGGACAGGGCCGCCAGCGCGGCCACCTTGAGCCGAACGGCCTCGGGCTGCACGCCGCTTCGCCGCAGAGACGACACGGCCAGCAGCGCGCACAGCAGCGCCCGGCCACCCGTGTCGCTGCCTCGGCCATCGCACAGACACATGCGCATCAGCACGTCTCGGATCTGCCGAGGCGTGCGGCCAAAGGTCACCAGCGACAGGTAGGCCGCGTCGTGGACTGTCTTGATTAGTCATCCGTCAGCACCAGCTCGGGGCAACCCGTTCCCTCACAGTAGGCGAGCAGATCGCCGCGCTGCACCGCCGACGGGGGCGGCTGTCTCAGCAGCGGCATCGGCTGCACCAGAATGGCCGGTCCGCAGTCTCTCTGCCGGGACAGCCGTCGGTACAGCTCGACATCCCAGCCGGTCGTGTGGACAAACAGGCGCCGGCCCTTCCACGCAGGACCAGCGTGTCTCTGCGGTCCAGATGCGTCCACGGCAGTCATGGACCGCTTCTGGTCGTTTTCGCGCGGCCACGACAGCCTCAGCCCATATCCCTGGCACGGTCTCTGGGCCCGGGCACAGCTCTGACACGTCGGCAGCCCCCGATCGCAGCGCACCTTTCGCTCTGTGGAAATGCAACAAATTAGACGGCGGAAACGCAGACGCTCTGCCGTTTCTACCCACCTTTGCACGTCCAGCAGCCTCTGCTCTTCATTGCGCGGGCAGTAGACGTGGGTTTCTGGAGCACGCTACTCGGAACCGCGGATCCGACATAGTTGCTTGGCGACCCCTTATATGTTTCTGGCTGCTTACGCGACCCGCCAAGAGCAACTTTTTGCGAGTCTGATTTGTCATCGGGACCGGACACTAGCCAGCGATTGGCTCTAAGACGGCTGACCGGTCAGAGTAAGCCGGCTTTCGTTAACGGAACGCAGCATCACCGAGGTCTTGTTTTGTGGCGCTTCTACTCTGATGACTTGGAGTATGTGGTTGCTTAGCTGCTCGTTAACCTGCCGGTGTGCTTGGTCACGGTTGTCTTATCTATGTCGCGCCGCTTTGACGCCTGACATGCCGCCAAAAGAGGTGTGCGTCGTATAATATCTCGCCATCTGCAAACCGGACGACTGAAAGCGTCCGCGTGGCCCAATGTCCTAATTGGGCCTACCGACCCCCACCAGCCGACGGCTCCAGGTGCGGCTTAGTAGGGCTGCTACTAAGCCAGGGTGCCCTTTTCAGGGGAGGTAGTGTAAAATGTCTCGAATGTCGCCATTCAAGACGGAAGAAATCCCCAGTCTGTCCAAGCTTCTAGCCACGATAGGTACTTCGCTTCCGGACTTCGTACGTACTAAAGTTCGGCTTGCTCCACGTAGCTTTGTGATATATGATTAGTCTTGCAGCCAATGATACACGTGGCAGCAACAGGGGCCTGAGGAAATAAAGAAGGAAACGGCCGCTTGTGTTTGGGAGTTGCTTCTTCCCTTTGCAGTATTTCTCCATACTAGCCCGAGTACTAATACATCTCCATACTATTCTCCATATAATTTGCTTGTACTCCGTACCATTCCTTAGCATTTTTATTCGGCGATCCAAAAAATGACAGCAAAAGACGCATCTGCAGCCGACGGGGCTGACCCGAGTGTCTGGCTCCAGGACGCATTGGCCGAGGGCGGTATGCAAGCTGACGTGAGTGCCAGTCCCTCTGTCAAGTGCCCATCCAGATACGAGTACATGTTTGCTGACAGGCGTCCGTCTAGGAGGGCTTTGACGACGCTGCGTCAGACTCGTACGTCGATCATGGGCGGTTGGGGGCTGAAAATGTCGCCATAACAAAAGTCACCTAACACTTTCGTCTCTCCACTCTAGAGTCAGCTTCGTGTCGACCCTCAGCTCCAGCATACAGGACTACAAGTACGTCATGTCTGGCCAGAAAACGTTTGCACATCTTGCTAACGACGCGTAACTAGATATGAGGTTGGCTCTTCACTCTTTGTGCTGGATGCAGCCCGATGATGCACGACTTGCTTACATCTCAGAACGGCCGTCGCTACCATGCCTTCCGTGCAGGTGCTTACCTTGTGGTATGCTTGCATCCCGTCTTGCACCCAGCGAGCGGGCGATGGTCCTGGGCTAATCCTGTGCGATAGCCCAACGACGACGAGGAGCAGAGCCGCATGGACCTCGGGCACCACATTTACCGGCTGCTGCTCGGCGGCAAGCTGCACCTGGCCCCCCTCGGCAACAACGTCCACCGCGTGCTCGACATTGGCACGGGAACGGGCATCTGGGCCATGGATTTTGCCGAGTATGTATTTGGGAAGCCCGGGCACAACGGCCATGTGGACCTGGTACTGACATGCACTCTCGTAGACAGTGCCCGTCTGCCGAGGTTCTGGGCACGGATCTCAGTCCTATCCAGCCCCGATGGTATGGCCACAGCCCCTGTTTCTGGCAAACAGTCTTCTGACCTGTCTGTCCTCTCTGTCAGGGCGCCGCCCAACTGTGTCTTTGAGGTCGACGACTTTGAGTCGGAGTGGACCTACCGTCGGCCCTTTGACTTTATCATCGGCCGTGAGCTCGAGGGCTGCATCGCCGACGACAACCGCTTGTTTGAGCGGGCACTGGAGCACCTGAAGCCGGGCGGCTACATTGAGATGCAGGCTGTGCACCCCCGGCTTTCTTCAGACGACGACACCGCCAAGGACGCTGTCGACGCGCACCGGTGGATGCGCCTCATGTGTGACAGCGCGGCCAGCTTCGGCAAGCCGTGGGACCTGTCTGGCAGCTGGAAGGAGAAGCTGGTGGCAGCGGGCTTTGTCGACGTGCAGCAGACGATCCTCAAGGCAAGCAGACACGGGCCGTCCTTGGTGGACACGGCATGCGCTGACACCATTACAGCTTCCCATCGGCGGTTGGCCCAAGGACCCGAAGCTCAAGGAGATTGGCAGGTGCCAGCTGGTCCAGCAGCTCCAGGTTCTGGATGCCTATACGCCAGGCCTTCTCTCCCGAGTTCTCGGCTGGACGCAGGATGAAATACAGCGCTTCCTGGTCAAAGCCCGCGCCAATATCAAGGATCCGGCCATTCACATGTACCTCCCCGTCTACTTTGTATGGGGTCGGAAGCCATGAGCGTTGTTGTTGTTGTTGTTGTTGTTGTTGTTCGTTTCTTTCTCTCTTCTACTTAGCCAATCCTAGCACATGCTCTACAATAACCGTCAGCGTGGTAGCATCAGTGTTGTAATGGACGCGGCTGAGCCTTGATGCAGGTACGAACCCGCAACCTTGAGATCAAGAGTCTCACGCTCTACCGATTGAGCCAACCGGGCTTAGCTTGTTGGTTACGGCGGCGTCGTACTGGCGTAGTAAGAGACCGGCCTGGGAGAAAACGCGGCAGAAAGTGCTGCCAAGTCGGGAGACCTTGCAGATCGGCCTTCCTTGGCCAAAATTTCATCAGCCCATATGTACAGTTTATGCAAAGGACGTAACGGCCCGAGGGACAGATGATGGTGACTGGATATAACTCGTGCATTCTACCTTATCGACCAAATATCTCCTCTGCACGACATTGGCTAAGCAGTGTAAATGCATACTGCAGTCAGCCACCTCGAGCCACTCCAACATGGCCCATGCCAATCAACAAGTGCAAATGTGTACGCTGTGCCATTTACCGTCCGGTCAGTCTGTCTTCAGGGCTCCCACTGTCCTCGAATACTCATTCAGCAACCAGTGGCCCACGACGCCGGCGACTGGTGAAATTTCCGTAAACTGGGCAGTGAACATCTCGATGAGGCTGCCCATCTTTCCCAGCTCGCTCAGCACCAGATGCCGCCGGATGGTCGCCTGGATCTTCTCGTCCTCAATGCCAAAGGTGCCCAGCGCCGCCGGCACGCTCGTCACGACAAAGCCGGTCGTCTGCGGGAGTGTCCGTGCGGATGGCCGGGCGCATCCCGAGGCGTCATCCTGTGGCGGAGAAGGCGAGGGAGACGAAGCCACATCGTCGGCGGGCGAGGACTCGGTCGGCAGGTCGCATGTCCACCCAGCCGCTTGCTGGTACCAGATGAGGATGCGCGAGATGGTGGCCGCGTGCACCATGATGCGGTGGACCGACTGTGCGCAGGGACACGCCAGAAGCCGGCCGAGGCGGTCGATGGCCCTGCGGTTAAAATGAAGCACCTGGTCCAGCTGCGCCGGCACCGTGGCCATGTTGGTCTGCGGAGCGTGGAGGTCCGGCGCCGGGCAGATGAGGTCCGCAAAGATCTCATAGGACTCGCGGGCGCAGCTGTGGGCCGTGCAGGACGTCTCTTCCGTTTCCTGGCTCCCCGTGGGCAGCATGTGCAGGCCGGCATCCATGAAGCTGAACGGAGACCAGTCTGGGCTCAACAGGTCGAGGCTGAGATCCGGCTGCTCGCCACTCAATGGAAGGGCCGGGTCCGATCCGAGTCCCGCGAGTCCCGGCTCAAACACGCCGAGCGTAGACCCATTGTCTCGGCTTGTGCCATCGGAGGGCTCTGTCTCCGCAGATGGAATTCCCGGCTGCTGCCGTGACAGACCAGCCAACGAGCCAGCCTCGCCGCCGCTGCTCATCCGCACACGCAGCAGCCTTCTGGGCGGCCGTCCATGCTTTCGCGAAACGCTGTAGACGCACTGGACTTGGAGCTCGCCACAGCGACGGCATGTCGGACGGCCACGATCGCATCTGACTTTGGCATCGCCACAGGCATCGCACGAGGCTCGCAGTTTCGGCGCTGTTGTTGTTCGTTGCGGACAGGTGTCCGGGGGACCAGCCTCCATTTCTGATGCCGACTTTGTGCACGTTGGCTCGAGGAGATTCAGCCGCTTTCGGGGTGTGTTTGTCTCCGGGGAAATGTTGTGCCGATGTGATGCCACAAGAACGAGCACACCGTGTGGGTGAATAAACACTGTATGAAATAACACTGTATGCAATCACACTGTATCCTGTAAGACGGAGAATGTGCCTTGTTGAGGCTGTACTCCGGTCTTGGTGGTAGTCCGCGCGTTCGTTATCGCACGGCCACAACAAGGACATGCGTGAAATAAACGGAAACCCAGGCTAGGCTGGGAATGTCGGATCCGAAGCAAACCAAGTCGAGCCTGAGCGTGAGGTCCTCCCTGGCCGTTACATGGTCAGAAGTCCTTGACAGGCCACATATGGTAGTATGTACTATATGTGCTACTCGCTTCAGCGGTTGCATCGCTGCAGTTCCCACTGGATAACAGACAGATCATGCCCTGTCAGAGGAGGCCTTGAAAGGGCTGAGCTGTTTCGTCGCCCTTTCTGTTGAATAGATTGTGATTCAAAGCTACTGATGCTGTCCGGGTGGCAGTGGCGGCCATCGCGACCATGCAATGCACAGAAGCGGGTCGACTCTCCCGCTGCTGGTCGAAAGTCGCTCGTGCCATTTTGCCTGTCAAGGGCAAAGCCTGTGGAGCATTTGAGGTTTCCCCTCGTATTTCTTGTTCTTTAGCTGCCTTCCCTGATCTTCTATGTTTCTCCACGAGCGAGAGCATGTGTCCGGCGCAATACTCATCTTGTAAGATATATTGCCACATAATGTCCAAAAGCACATCCTCTCCTGCGGCAGTCGTCCCATCAGCGACGGTGCTCTATACCGCACCTGCGACAGAGGTAGTCGCCCTGCCTGCCGAGCATTGGGCCCAGGCCCCAGTACGTCGAGAACCTGCGCAAGTCCACTGCATAATCTCCATACCTAACGCGTGCAGGATGACGACGACGCCGACTCGGCGCTTGACGGAGATGTGGAATCTTCCACGACCTCTATATCCTCGTCAATCCTCAACTACAGAACGCTGAAGGGCCGCACGTACCATAGTGATCGAGGCACTGCTCAGTACTGGGGATCCAACGATGACCGACACAGCGAGTCCCTGGACATGTTGTAAGAGCTTCGGGGTTGCAAACGCCTTGCAGGCCACTAACTCGCTGTACGATGCAGCTACCATGCAGTCACTCTCTGCATGGACGAGAAACTATACCTGGCACCATTGAAAAATCCAAAGGTCTGTCTTGAGATTTGCTATTTGCTTTTCAATAGTTGCTGACACGAACTGCGTCTAGAAAGTGCTGGATATTGGCACCGGGACGGGTAAGTAAACTTGATTTTTTTCAATAGAAATTTGCACTAATATTTGCGTAGGCATCTGGGCAATGTATATACCAAGCCTTGTTGAACAATAAATGTCTACACGCTAATAGCATAGCGACTTTGCCGACGCCAACCCAGAAGCCATTGTAATCGGCACGGATGTCTCGCCCATACAGCCTTCATGGGTGCCACCAAATCTTCGCTTGTACGCCCATTTTAACCAAACCTCTTTATATCAACTGCTCCGGTCCGGCTTACCAACGTACCTGTAGCGAGATCGAGGACTGCACCCAGCCCTGGACCTTTGAGCCCGGCAGTGTCGACTTTGTTCACATGCAGTGCCTTGTCGGCAGCATCCCGGACTGGTACGCCTTGTTCCGGGAGGCGTACGCTGTTCTAGAGCCAGGAGGCTACCTCGAGAGCTACGAGGCGTCGCCTCAGATGCTGTCCGATGACGGCACGCTGCCCGCTAACTCGGCGATCGCACAGTGGGGTCCTATCTTCTTCCAGGGCGGCGAAAAGATCGGCCGTACAAGCCGTGTGATTGAGGAGAGCATACAGGTCAAGGCCATGGAGGCGGCCGGTTTCGTCGACATCCAGGTGAGGAACATCAAGTGCCCTAGCGGAACCTGGCCCAAAGACAAGCGCCAGCGTGAAATCGGCGAGACCATTATGTACAGTACCCTGAACGACGTCGAAGGCTGGATCCTATTCATGACTAACCATCTCGGCTGGACGACCGAGCAGGTCACTGTGTTTATGGCCCACCTGCGCCGCGAGTGTCGGAGCGGCACTTATCACGCGTACTTCTGGCACCGCGTGGTATATGGCCGTAAGCCGGAGATGTGAGTCGTGAGGGCATTATTGCAATGTAGGCTGAACATTGACTGCCAGAGCACTGAATACAGCATCGGCGCACCGGGAGAAAAACAAATGTACTGCGCATCAGGAGTGCTGTCTTTTCAACCTACGTAGCTTTTGTCAGATGGAGACTACCAACAAGAGCCCATTTTGAATCCCGCCCATGTATCCGAGCCGCATAGTGTAGTGCCTCAACAGGGTATCGAGGAACGGGTGAGAATTTCGGCTACCGAAGCTTAAATCCTATTGGCTAGTTTGCGCATTGTGAGAATGTTCCCGAGGCCATGCTGGTTAATCCACAGCTTCAGGTTGACTATATAAAGCTAACAAACGCCTTCATCTAAAGTAAAGAGCAGAGGAGCATCACACTTCAGCTCTGACGAAAGCAAAACCAGCGCTTCGGTCATCATGGTGAAGATCATCGTTGCTGGCGGCTCCGGAGGTGAGAAAAAAGCATCCGGGCATTGGAGTCTCGCGAAGCTAATAATACTCCCTAATTAGAAGTTGCCAGTGAAGTCATAACTGCTCTGGCGGCTGTCAACAAGCACAAAATTGTTATCCTTAGCCGTCGGGTAATTTTGTAGCCGGCTCTCAATGACAGAATCGACATTAGTGACTAACCATAACACAGGACAATGCAGTGAAAAATGTCAACTGGCGCGGCGTGTCTGGCCAGAAGGTCGACTACGACAACAAAGAGGAGCTGTCGGCAGTCTTACGTGGTGCCGGTGTTGTCTTGTCATTTATTCAGCCCCTGCATGACCCGGGCAGTGCGGCACAAAAGAATCTTATTGATGCCGCCGTCTTGGCCGGCGTGAAGCGGTTTGCCCCGAGCGACTGGGGAAGGTAAAGAAATCCCGTTCTTAGCGGCCATCGATCAAACATGTAACTCACTGGTCGTAGCCATGGAACCGGATTGCCTCTCTGGGCGGGTAAAGACGACGTCAAGGAGTATTTGAAGTTGGTCAACAGGAATGGAAAGGTGAGACAGGGCATCTTTCGTCTACTTCTGTCGCAAAGTTCCGTCTTTTCTGTTTCTCCATTCTGACGTTCTGTCTACTGCAGGTGTTGGAATACTGCATGTTCCAACCCGGACTGTTTCTCAACTACCTCGCAACTCCTCATCGGACCGCCGAATACCTAACACAGCTTAACACATTTGTCGATCTGGAAAACCGTCGCGCTATCGTCATCGACGGGCTCGACCCGGTCGTGAGCCTGACTACGGTTCAGGACATGGCAGCAGTTGTGGTGCGCGCTGTGGACTTTGAGGGCGAGTGGCCCGAGGTCGGAGGAATTCAAGGTAACAACATTCCCATTTCGGAGATTGTCAACATTGGCAAACGCGTGCGTGGTAAGTAGTATCTGTAAAGTGTGCTCTTGTGTTCTTGATCGGATATTGACGCAATGCAGGAGGGCCTTTTACAGTACAGGCAGTCAAAGTGGAAGATCTTGAAGCTGGAACGCTCACAGCATCTTGGGGACTCGGCGTACGCCACCACAGTATCTCGGAAGAGGAGGCAGGCGAAATGTTTAAAACAGTTCTTGTGGGCATTCTTCTTGGCTGCGCCAAAGGTGCCTGGGGAGTGACGGACGAGTGGAACAAGCTGCTGCCAGATTTCAAGTTCACCAAGCTCGATGATTTTTTGGCCGACGTATGGCGAGGAAAGCCATAGATCTATCAATAGGAGGCAAGATTTTGTGAAAGTGGCGGTACCCAAATTGGTCTCGTGGAGGGTCGCGACATCGCCTGTCCAACCCGAGTTTCTTGCTTTGGTAATTTCGGTGATTATTCTCCGGGTACACTGGCAAATACAACTACAGTGCTAAAGAGCACAGGAAACGTTTCGATCGTCCATGGGCAACAGATCTGATCTAGACCGGTCGACGACACTGTTCTTACAAATACGTATATTCAGTGCTGGACTTGACTTACCCAAAATAGAATGAAAGTGATAAAGTAGCCAAAAGGCAACGCATTTCTCTGAACATGTCATACTTGTTTCAAATGCACCAATCCTTTAGTTACACAAAAGGATCATCCACGTGATTCTCGAAGCCCAAACGAAACTCTGCTATCGCAAAAACGTCAAGCGCTGCCTTCAAACCAACAAACCGCGATGGACTGTCTTGTTTGCGAGCGCACGATTTCGACGCGCGACGGCCTTCGCCAGCACGTGCTCAGCAAGCACCCGAAAACATACTGCGTACGATGCGAGAGACCATTTGCGTGCCGCGACACCCTTCGTCGGCATATTGTGACTTCGTCGAATCATCATAGATGTGAGCAGTGCGGCCACAAGCCCGATTTCGAGACGGCGGCAGAGTTGGAGGAACACATCGACCGCTTGCACTTTTTCTGCCAAGAATGCCAAAAGTTTTTCGACCGCCCTTACAGCCTCATTCAGCACAACATTGCCGTGCACATCTTCTATCTGGTCACCGAGACTTGACGTGTACGTGTCCGAAATGCGCTTGCCTGCACACGTCTAACGCGTCTAGATTACATCCAATCCATGCTCGAAGCCCGTGGAGTTCGCAGACGTTCAGCCGTGATGGATGTGATGTTTAATGTGTGGTTTGGAAGAGGAACATTGTCATGCATATTCCAGTCTGGCTTTGCCAATTCAGATCATGAATAGCTGGAAATACGTCCGCTGACCTGTAGGCATAGTATTCCTATTAAGATACTTCATGACAAGATTGGTTTTCCTCACGCTGAGGCGACGTTGTCTCCCGCAAAGGTCCAGCCAGAAATAGATCACCATCAAATCATCTCTTGCCCCCCCCCCCCCCCCTACCGCCGCACAAGAGGCTGTCGAAAGTCGACGTGAGCAGCCCGCGCAAGAGGACGGGACTGTTTGTTGGTCCCGTTGGGATCTTGGCCAATAAAGTTGTGGGGGAAGCCGAGGTCGAACGGCTTGACGCTCTCCAGAAACGAGATCTGCTCGTCGGTGAGCGTGATGGACAGCGACTGGATGTTGTCGTGCAGATGTGCAATCTTGCGGCCGCCGATAATGGGAAAGACGCGAGGGGCCTTGGCCATGACATAGGCGAGCGCGACGGCCGTGACGGACGTGATTCCATGCTCGGCAGCCACCTTTTCGAGCGCAGCACTGACGGCCTCCTCCTCGGGGCTCTGTGCCCCGGCACTGCCACCAGGAACCATGCTTGTGCGCAGAGCCTCGCCCTGGGCTCGACGAGCGGCAATGGCGGCCTTGGACTGGAACTTGCCGCTGCCGAGGGCGTCCCAGGGCGCAATGGCCATGCCGAAATGGCGGCACAGCGGCAGGATCTCGCGCTCCATGTCGCGCACCAGCACGTTCCAGCGGCCCTGGTAGATGCTAAAGGGCGTGCGGCCGTGGTCGAGGGCATAGGTGTTGGCGGCGGCGACGATCCAGGCCGGCGTGTCCGAGACGCCCAGGTAGAGCACGCGGCCCTCCTGGACGAGCGCGTGCAGCGTGTCCATCAGCTCGGCGATCGATGTGGTGTAGTCCCAAAAGTGCAGGTACAGCACGTCGACGAAGCCCGTCTGCAGCTTAGTCAGCGATGCGGCCAGGCTCGACAGGATGCTGCGCCGGCTGTTGCCGCTGCTGTTGGCCGCCTGGCCCTTGCCGGCCGTCGCGTAGGAAAAGTCGTTGCCGAACTTGGTCGCCAGCACGACCCGGTGGCGGTTCTGGCGCAGCGCCATCCACTCGCCGATCCACGTCTCCGACTGGCCGTCCTGGTACACGTTGGCCGTGTCGATCATGTTTCCGCCTGCTGCCACAAAGGCGTCCAGCAGCGCAAACGAGGCCTCCTTTTCCATGGCGCCGAGAAAGTCCTTCCAGGCCTCGCCAATCGACATGGCGCCCAGCTGCAGCGGCGACACGCGGATGCCGGCCGTCGTCGACAGGATCCGCAAGTTGCCCAGGGGCGTCGCTGGCGGTGGCGGTGCTTGGTTGAAGAGGGACATGGTGACGGTAAGGTGAATTGGGAGTGAGCGGGGATGGAGATGGCGTTGGAGATTGAGCTGACGTTTAGTAGGACTTAGGGTCAGGCCACTGATATCAGGCAGTTGAGCTGGGGAATAACGGCGATAGAACTATCCCCTTGAAACAGATTTATTGCAGACGAGCTTGATCTATGAAGAAAGGTGCCATTGGTATCGCCTCTATCAACGGCCACTCAAACAAGCACAATCTCTTCCGGCTCAACACTGCTCAAGTCAAACACTTCACCGTGCATCAACCCGTGGAAATAGCCGTTTCCAACCACAGTATATACAGTGTCCCCGCCCTTGAATTGCGGCCGTACAACAAAAGGGATCATACCGCCAAAGAGAACAGCCACACGGTCTCCCGGGTTAGCACCGCCTGGACACAGCCCGAAATATCCCCTCTCCGTGACGCACAACGCTCGGTTCACCACACCCCCGAACACTGTGTTGCCCTCTACAAAGAGCGCTTCATCTGGCGAGACGGCTGCGTCGAGAGTGCGTGTATAGCCACTCGAGAGCGTGTTTGTCTCATATAACGGGTGTAGGCGATGTTAGATATGGCGGGTACAGTTTGTTGCGAGGACTTATCAGTCTTCATTTGGCACACAAAGAGGTATTAGTGAAAGGAGGGCTTATTAATAATCAGCTACGTCGCATCTAGACATCTAGCGATCTACAATCGCGTAGGTAGCAAGGCTCTTTCTTACGGCCACGCCCAAGTGGCTTACACGAATGTTGAGTGCTGCTGATGTGCTTCACATTTGGCAGATCCTTGCGTGCTAGTATATTCTTGGGCCAATTGTTGTAGCGACGATATTCTTTTGGATTGTGTGCAGGCCGGTTAGCCGCTTACATCTCTGTTTCTGTCTGCTTTTCTGTTTTTGCGCCATTACCAACTCGCCTGTATTGACAAGCGCGTCTTACGTATACGGATGGGACAGCTAGGGATGGTCTGCGTTCCTTTCTCGCCAAGCACGGGTCCTAACCTAGCATTAAAAGTAATGTAAAAAACTGTCTTCGCTTTTTAAATCTGCTCCTACTATGGGACAGATGCCTGTTTCAAGACCTACTTTGAGAAATTGTTACTCCGGCAAAAAGAGGTCTTTGAAGCAGTTAGGCTTATATTTTTCTGAAATGGAAAATCCGGATATTACCCTACTACCTGACTGGTTGGTATGGGGTCCCCTATTTTTACCATTGGTGTAGTGGTAAAAAGGATTTCAACATTTTCCTTCCTGCGGGGATGGTGGGGATGCGTCGATGCCTAAGGCACTATGGACCCACACGGGCGAGTTGATAGGACAGCAAAGATTCTCTGCTCGGATCGCAGTCAGCCTCACTTCCTACTATCCGTCGCCACCACCATCGTTCCGCTTCCCTTTTGCCATGATGCAGTTCCTATTCGGCTGTGTCGAGTTCCACTACCGCTTTGGCTTTGTGTGCGTTGGACGCTGAAAGTTGCGCTGGCGGAAGATACTGCGCTGGCAGTCGCCACTGCAGTTGCGCTGGAGTTTGTGGCGGCTGCAGCAGGTGTCGGAGCAGCCGAACTGGGACTTTGCGCGGCTGCTATGGCCGTTCCCACGTCGTTGGCCTTGTGCGCAGCTGCCGCCGCCGCCGCGTGTACTGCTTGCCGACCCTGAGCCCGTCTTGGAGCACTACTACCGCCACTGCCACGTACAGCGCCAGCTTCCCTTGTGGGCGCGGCGCGACACACCACAACGCGCCTTTTTTCGGTTGTACGAGGCTATCTGTGCGGCTGACGACGTCATGATTGCGTACACGACCGAGTACCTGTTCTTCCGGGCTGAGCCGGAGTGGGCGTTGCACCTGCTTGCGGACCCGCGCGCAATGCCGAAAACGGGCTTTTCGGCCGTACCGTCGTCGGCTTCAACCAGAACGGAAATGGTCCAGGAGGATGCGGAGAGGCTGGCCGTGATGGCGCGCTTGAGGAGGCATTCAACTGGCGCCTCGAACTTGGGCTGCGCCGCGACGGCACGGTTGAAGAACGTAACCCGGACGGTACGCCAGCGGATTGGGAGCCCGAGGTCCGGCCCGTCTGGGCAGACCAAATCTCAGGCCTGCCTGATATTCTGGTGCTATCTAGAATTTGGGATATAAGGAATTTGCCTGCTGGGCAAAAACCCAAATATAATGTTATCATTCATGGCGGCGCTCTTAGAACCGTCTAGAGGTGTGTTTTTTTTTTCAATATTGTTAAGTGTGTAAACAATAGTGATAGTAAGATATTAGCATAGCCAGCGAGATAACGTCCGATATAGAAAGGTTGACGAGCTTGGCGGTGATATTTTTGTGTGTACGGTAATATCACCATGACTGACACGGAAACAGAGGGCAAATAGGAACGACAAAAGACAATAATAGTAGGATATTAGCTTGGCTACCAAGTTGTCGTTGCGGCTGGAAGGTTACGACGATTTATGCTATATTGCTGGTACCGTCACATGGGTCCGATATGGCCCCATCTAGCACTTTTAGACCTTTTTTAAGTGAGACCCTAGTTGTACCTCTTGAGAGATATCAACCAAGACCAATTGCACTGTCTTGTAGGGGGAAAGGCCTTTTGAAGATCTGGTGATTCTTATTCGTTGGTTGTCCACTGGTTGTCCACTCGTTGACTTCCTGCCGTTAGACCGGAGGGACCGCATTGATGCCTGAGGCACGAGGGCACCAATTCCAGGCCTCAGGAAAAATCTGCTAATGGATAATTTTATACTCGTATCGGGTACCTACGGAATACAAGCGCATTCACAAAAGGGCCCCTAGGCCTTTCCCCCCCGCCGCCGATTTTACCGCATCGCAGTAGAAAAAATACTCAATCCAAACATGGCCAAGCTGTCTGAGCATCTCATCAATAAAGGTCAAGTCTACAAGGATCCTAACGGGTTATGGCTCATCCCATTTTATGCCTTCTAACACGTCTCCTTGACTCAGGCCTAGCCATGCTTGACAGCATCATAGGCACTTCAGACCTCCTCATGAGCGTCGCACCCATCCGCATCATGGTCGCCGGTGGCGCTGTGGCAGTCATTCACCTCCACACGCGACCGACGACTGAGGATCTTGACTTCATCCTCGACCCGAACGTCGACGCTGTACCGGACTATCGCTAAGAGTTCTTCCAGGCCGTCAAGACGGCCACTGCGGTGGTGAAAGGGCTGCCTACTGGCTGGCTGAACGGCCACATGCGTGTTTTTATTCGCCCTGATAGGCGCGAGGATCTGTTCCTCACATCTGTAGAGCAAAATATGGTCGTCTACAAAGGGCAGAACCTTGTTGCCTATGCTAGTCGGCTCGACTGGTCACTTGAGTCCAAGTTGAGCCGCATCGAGACGCTACCCTCCTTGGACGTTAAAAGAACTACAGATATTGCCGATGCTGTGGAACTAATACGGCTTGTGATTGAGAGGAGCGGTAGTGACGGTGATAATAAGCCTTTATCAGCCCAGTATCTACGGGAGCTTAACTTTAACAGCTACAAGGCCCAATCGGTCGAGTTGGCTATTGTAGCAGTAGCTAAGGCTTACAAGGAGAAATACGGTAAAGAAGGGATTGATGTATAGTGTTATAAGCTTATTTCTTAGGAAGACAATTTTGAGGCAAAGTTAAACTACAATGTAAACTGCGTACAAAATATTACAGAACGGCAAGGGAGAGGAAACAGCCACAGCATGCTGCCACCAGATCGTCTTACATTGCGTAGTGGTTACAGCCAGAAGTTGATTTCTACATGACGTGATCCTACATTGCTCCCATATCAAACGAGATCAGCCCGGCATGCTGATCTCCTGGTAATAGTCGTCCTTTGCTACTTTCACTGCGCAAACTTCTCTGAAAGACGCTTCTCGTAATATCATCGTATAGAACGGTCGTCTTAACTTAGCTAATGTAATATTATAAAGAATGTGGGAAGGGGGAGAAAAGGGCGGGAACGAAGCAAGGTAACGCATCGATGCCAAAACATTTATTAGCCCGTACCGACCACTAGCATAGAAAAGAGAAGATTTTATGGAGACGTTCGCTGCAGTACATATCAATAAGGGTAGAAGTAAATACTATAATCGTAACGGAAGTTGGCTACACACGCTATCTTATGGCCTAAGGTTAGCATTTAACCAAGATCATGTTGTTTATGTATAAGCGCAGGTCACGAAGAAGTATTAAACCCTAAAAAGAGGACTAGGAGAGAGCGGACAGTTCAAGGCATTTGCCGGCAATTATATCCTAGGTTAGGGTTTCTGCATGTTGCACCTTGTTCCGCCTAAAAACAAGGCAAGCTGCTAGTAGGACAACTAAGTTTGCAAAAACGGAAGAGCTTCCAAAATAAATCCGAACGGAGTACCGTTCCCCAGATTTGTAATGTGGTATGCCTTGTTTTTTGGCCCCACTGGTTTTAGTTTCTGATAAGACATTGCATACTATCATAAAGAAGTATATGTAAAAACGGCATATTACGGGCTGGGATGTTATGTAATATCCTACAATTCCTTAGTACATTGCAAGCCAAGCTGGAAACTTCAACGAGCCAATGTTTTCGAGTAATGGAGTCTCCTGTTCGAAAATCTCGACCGGCCGAACCATCGGCCTAACCGCTTTTCTCGGCCATAGATAAGACTGTGTGCCCTTGCTTTAGAGACCGTTCTAGGCCTTCAAGTCTGGCAAAGTATGGTCAAGCCAAAAAATAAGTATAGACTAAGAAAGCTGAGCTTAGGTGGGCTAAGCCTAAGCCTAGCATGAGCAACCCTGAATTTCCCTAGTCGTAGAGAAAAGCGGCGTTGTGTGCTGTAAGCAAGTCCAAGGCGGATAAACAGGCCTCCAAACCACACATACATATATATATATTAAGAACTTCCAAATATTAGAACAAATTTAGACTTTCGCTCTATAACAGTCGGGGGGGGGGGGGTTGCTTTGTGCCCTATTACTTACATAGGATAATTATTGCGTGTACAAATTCAATACTCATGCACGAGAGACACGTGATGATGTGTGCGCCACAGGCGTGGCTATTTGTTTACCATTTCCCTTTTCCAAGCCGTCAGTCACGGACTGTGGATTTGGCTTCCTTGAACATCCTGCGGTCCTTGCTCTCACATGACATCATGGGAGGCTGCGACATTGCAATTTGGGTCCGCACGGGCAACTTTGCTTTCCGCAAAGACGACGACAAGTCCGGCGACCCGCCTAGGCCAACGACGAAAGCTTCCGAGCTCGAATATGGTGACGACGACAACAGCCGAGCTGGAATGAGCTCAGTACCAGACGAGCTTCGTGGAGCTGAAAATGACCTTCTCAAGCCGTCCAACGCAGACTTCTATCGCGTCTACCACGACGGGAAACAAACGTGGACTCAGTTCGTGAGGGAGGCCGAGTCCTGAGGCCCGAATGCTTTTCCCGAGGCATTTGGGAACCCTTATATTATGTTGAAGGATGCACCGCCCCTACCAAAGCATCTACCCAGGTCAATGATGCTGCACGGGCAACCTACCTGGTTTCTACCGGACGCAGAGGAACAGACAAAACTGCAGGCAAAAGCCTATTCTGCTCGCGGTGTGAATGCCGATAAAGAGCGTATCAACATGCAGCACCCCCTTGGCGTACAGAAACATTACTGCCTTCGGAATAAGAAACCGATCGAATTCTCTACATTCTCTACAACAAACGGCATGTTGACTTTAACACTGTGCTGGTCTTACATTTTTCCTGTCCGGCTTCTTAAGGTTCAGAACAGAAAAGTGCAGCTCTCTCCTAATATACTGAAGCTAATACATGACAAAGATGCTGTTCGTGCTCGTCAGGCTGGCCACACTGTCCTCAATTTGACTGGAGACGCCGTTTCTTATCCCTTGATACTGTGGCTTCGTGCTATTTTAGCAGAGAAACCTGCCTGAGGAAAACGAGGCCTGGAGCATATTCTGGCAGCCAGATATTACATGCAACCTGGTGGGAGCCTGGTTAGGTGCTATTCACGACGTTATTCGCCCGATATTCAAACAACGCGACATGCAGAAGCTAGTAAAGGTCTTTGCCGTGCGGCGGCCGCGCGTTGCCATATAGTGGGTAGGCATCTATCTTCTCAAAGCGTCTTCTGTCTTGGACTGGATTTCTCGATACCTAGAAAAGACTGAAGAGCGATGGGGGTTTGGAACTATGTCTTGGCCAAACCCTATTATAACGATCTGGACCGGCATACATTAACTCTTACCTTGACGACGATTCACAGCACCCATATAGAGACGACGACCAGCCCGTAGAGATGGTGCATTTAATGCGGCATCGCTATGACTTCCGTCTTCAGGACGATGCTAGCCCTCTCCTTTCGTGGCGGCCATTTGGTCGTATCTCTCGTCGTGTCATTAAGCCAGAACTGTGGCCCTGGCTAGATCGTACATCAGCAGAGCTATGTGAACTGGAGCTGGTGGATGAAGAACTCTGAAGATAGACTGGTTCGCATAATTTACCCGGGCTTCCGGCAGGCTACAGGGCGATATGTTGCCGACGTTCCCAATCGCCTCGAGATGGTCAACAGCTGTACAGGCCAGAAAATGGCGCCGTCTGACAGTGACATTGCAAAGCTTGGGCTTAAACTAGAGCCGTCTCGGGCTGCGACTCTGCTCATGCTAGGGCACGCTATGGAAGATATGAGTGGCGATCGAGACACAACTTTGGCAGTCGTTGGCATGGAGCGCCATCACGAATGGCTACGGGGTTGGAGGGGGGTATAACATTACAGTAACAACGGAGGTGGCCCGGCTGTAAGGCGTACTTAGTTAGACCAAGTAGGTCAGGCAAAAGAAGGGCATGTTGGTCATAAAAGGAAACAAAAGTCCTATTAAAATCACCATTTGTTTCCATGGGGTATGCAATAAGCTGCCAGTTCAGCCATTGGCCCAGGCTTATCGAGCTGTTGCCACCTGATTTTGTTTATGGCTATCCTGGTAGAGATAGAACAGGCATTATATCTCTGGTGATGATCCTCTTGTTTTAATTGATTGGCCATGCCGTTGAATGGTGTAGTAAGCACCACCCCTTCATTGCAATGTTATCTCTCGAAAGTTCCAACCATCATACAACAAAGTACTATCGAGGTTTGACGTCAACAACCTTCTCCGCTCTACGTCATGCATAGGGCGGCCACTTGGGAGAATGTCTATAATATACGGAGCTATTCCCCAAAATTTCTGATGTTTTTTGACAAAAGAATCGCAAATCAGCTCACTCTCCCCCAGTGCCCAACTTCCACATTCATGTCCAAGAAACCTGCCTTACATTTTTGTCTTATTTCTTATCCCATTCGGCATATTTAAACCACAATTCTCAGACAAAATGAAAGTCACTCTTACTGTCGCCACAGTGGCCTCCATGTCTGCCGCCGTTATGGCTGGCCCTCTGGCCTATGCCACATGTCAGGCGGCATGTGCAAGTAGTCTCGTGGCGGGACCCGCTGGTATTGCCATATACGCGGCTTGCCAGTCGTCCTGTGCTTCTCTACTGCTACTTCCTTGCCCCTAGGCCCCCTGATCGACCCCGCACGCTTTTGTTCACGGGTACTGGAAAGGGCACCAATTTCCTTTGCGAGGCTCGGTTGCTGATTTCAAACTACTCGGCACGACGGTCACGGATTGTGAGAGTATAAATTTGAAAGCTCAGAAGTCTTGTATGACACATGAATTCTCAGATAGGGACCAGTCAACAATCCAGACGTGTTTATGAGAAGCCCCATCCCAATTAGTACAGCTTATAGTTGTAAGGATAACGTTCCAGGCTTTAGAGACAACTTCCTGCAATGATGACCCACAGATAACCAGTAGCATCCACGGCCGTCACGATGTTGGAAATGATTAGTAATACAACGTCAGACGGCAAAGCGAATCTTTATAGCATTTCTAACAATGACCGAATGTCTGATGAAGTAAGCTGGCTCCTGCCATACCATTTCTAGCTACAGCCTCGTGCCTATTACCCCCTCTTGCTATCCAGATACTCCTTGCTAAAGGGGTAGTCCACATAGCCCACAGCGTCGCTCGTGTAAAAGGTCTGGCGGTCGTACGCCGTCAGTTCGACGCCCTCCCTGATCCGATAGACCAGGTCGGGGTTGGAGATAAAGTGGCGGCCATAGACGACGACAATGTCCTTGTCCGGGTATTCGTCGTCCACCACCTTCTGGGCATTCGCCGCCTCGAAGCCGCCAGCCACGAGAAGAGGCCCTTCCCACAGCTCATAGGCAAACGCGTTGCTCTCGTCGGTAGAGCCCGGGATGAGCGACTCGACCAGGTGCAGGTAGGCGAGCTTCATGGGTCGGGCCTTGTTGATGACGTCGGTGAACTGGGGGACCGGGTCGGCCATGCGCATTCCCTGGAACGAGTTCCACGGACTCAGCCGCAGGCCGACACGCTCGGGGCCGACGGCACGGACGAGCGCCTCGAGAATGTCGACGACGAAGCGCGAACGGTTCTCGACGCTGCCGCCGTACGCATCCACGCGCCGGTTGCTGTTGCTCTGGATGAACTGGTCGATGAGGTAGCCGTTCGCGCCGTGGCACTCGACGCCGTCGAAGCCGGCGCGCACGGCGTTCTCGGCAGCCGTGGCAAAGTCTGCGACGGTCTGGTGGATCTGCCGGACCGTCATCGACTGCGGCACGGGCGCCGTGTCATCCATAGAGATGGCGCTGGGCCCGACAATGGCCACGCCCTCTTGCTCGGCCACGGCCCTGTTTGCGGCCCGACCGAGGCCAAAGAGCTGGCAGAAGATGAAGCTGCCGCGGCGATGGACCTCGTCCGTGATCGTCTTCCAGGCGGCCACCTGCTCCTGGCTCCAGATACCCGGGGCGTGGGGCATGCCGCCACCGGCCGCCGGCGAGATGACGGTGCCTTCGGAGATGATCAGCGTGCCCGGCACAGAGGCCCGCTGGCCATAGTACTCCTTCATCAGCGGCGTGGGCACGCGGCTGGCAGACGCTCGCAGACGAGTCAGAGGCGCCATCGCGACCCGGTGTCGCAGCTCCACGTTGCCGACCCTCAGCGACTGGAAAAGACGAGTTTCTGGCATGATGAGGCAGGGAGAAGTAGGATGTGAAATGACTGCCGTCTATGAAACAGACAACTCTTGTCGGGCCAGGACATCTTCTCCTTTTATAACCCCCGGCTTACAATTCCGCAACAGCCAGACGAGAGGATTTGCAATCAACAATACGTGCTGGAGCAGCACACTGCTATTTCGAGAAACGGGTCCGTCGGCGTCCCAAATAGGAAATAAGATGCTTCCACAATCGGCTAGTCTCGGAGGCTTGGAAGTTCTGATTTATAAGCCCAGAAAATAGAAGTAAGACGGCGGTGTCAGGTAAGGAGCAGACTCTTATCTTGACCACCTCGAAGATTCTATCACTGCATGGCATCTTGCAACTCGTCTACAGCTGCTGGACCACTCCTCCACTTTATTCCGGTCGTCGGTCCAGAAGATGCAGCAGCCAGATCCGCCAGACGACTGGCGCGGTCGCATGCCGTAAAGCACGGCCTGGAGAGCCAGAGGAGAGAGCAGCAACGGAGAGGGGACAATTTCCGGGTGCTGACGGCTGCGAGCGCAAAGCCGAAAAAGAAGCCCAAGGGTAGACCCGCAGTCACGCCACCCCACTCTCTCTGTGCAGGCGCGCTCGATCCGTTCCAGACGTTGGCGGTGGATTCATCACGGCTGCAGACATTGCTCGGAGACTGTAAGCCACCCCTTTGTGTTGGAGACAACGACTCGGCGAAAAGATCAGTCTGAAGCTGATGCGCTACATGCTCCAGACAGAGCAAGACAAGCTCCCGAGCCCGTCTTCAGCGTAGCCGAGGGCCTGGCATTCCAGCATTTCCACACCGTCTTCCGCACCGGTCTGGTCGATGCAGCTCTTGTGAATGCCGTCATGCTCTCCCTGGTCTTCGCATCCACGGGGGGCAGCATCGACCGGGAGTGTCTGCAGTACCAGGGTCAGGCCATCCGTTCCATCCGGGAGAAGATGGGCTCCCGAGACGAGGCTGTTTCTGAATCCACCATCGGGGCCATCTTGCTCTTGGCCGGCGTAGAGGTCAGTTCGTATGGCCACTGGTATTGTACCCCTGCCTGACAGTGTAGGCCCGTCTGGGAACGACATTGCATGTCCAGCTTCATATGCGGGCCGTTCAACAGCTGCTCGGAATATGCCAAAAAGACGGTGTGAATCTCACGGATGGCATAAAACGGGCCATTTTCTGGTAAGCAGGCACAATGATCGGTTTCCCAGTCCGGGTCTTGTTCTCACGGCAGTCACAGGCAGGACCTGCATTGCTTCATCCTTGCAGGGTCCAGTCGCATCGCAGATCACACAACATTTTCTGAGCTGCAATGGACCAGAGACCAACTCCCTTCACACTACTACAGTCTTCCGTATGGGTTTCAGATGTTTGCCAGCTTGCTTCCCTCGGACTTTGTCGACGTTATCAAGGACGTCTCTGCGCTGCAACACACGCGTGAGGAATCGAACTTTGGTCAGAACGATGCCATGTTTATGGCACATATCAACAACCGCATAGCCTCCATCCAGAGCAGACTCATGGCGCTGCCGACCGGCTCTCCGCTTGTAGAATGCTGCCGTCTGGCAGCCTACATATGCTCTGCCATGCTCTGTTGCACCGTCTGGTGCGGGCTGGTCATTCCTGTGCGTATAATTGTGTCTTTGGTCTCTGCACTGAGAGTTCTGACTCTGTCCGTCAGACCCATTTCTCTACGCAGCTGCTCTGTGAGCTGCAGAAGTCAGGCGACGACCCTATATGGGACGACCACCGAGAAGTAGTGCTGTGGCTTCTGTACGTCGGCGGGTCGTTCGCGCCCAGAGGCCCTGGACGTTTCAAGTATGTCGAGCTGCTACGGTCAGAGAACGAGCACGTGGCGTGGTCTGATGTGAATCGAGTGCTACGGAGGTTCCTCTGGTCGGACAAGGCGTTCATGTTGCCGGCCAAGATGTTTTGGGCGGAAAGCTGGGAGGACAGGGATGGGTCGTAGGAGATGTGCGTGAAAGAGTCCAGTGAAAGTGAGGCAAGTTGGCGCCATGTCGCTGTCTGCTTACAGAAGGAGGGCAGCATACCGTGAAACACAGTGTATATACTGTCCTTGCTCAGCCAGTGGAGCGGCCTCATGGTCTGGCCGCTGGACGGGGGGCTGACCTTCTGTTCGAGGCTGTATTACGTAATCTACAACGTCTTGTCCATCACTTCGACAAACGCGTCATTATGTAATGGACTCCCCTCGACCCTCATATGCAAGCACTCAAGATTCAAACGGTCTGCGTTGCACCGACCCTGTCCTCCAGAAATGCCTCTGCTCCACAGAGTCGGAATTATATTGATCCCAGGCAACGTAGATGTCGCTTCGTCTCTGTCCAGCCGTCAACACCAGCGTCCTCATCGGCGTCGGCCTACGCCGGCCGCATAAGTGAGTCATGACCAGTGTGTTGATCCAGAGACAGGCTGGCCGTCACTCCAGATGGCTGGTCTTGAAGGCACCGTCCGTCTCGGCGGGGACAAGAACGGAAATGGTTGTGGTCGGAGCCGGGCTGCTAGCATTGGGGACAAGTCCCAAGCTGTTCAGCATGGACGACGCTGAGGTTGCGGAGAATAAACTGGAAAGCGGTGGCCAAACGACTTGTGCACGTGGCCGAATGCAGTCGATGGTTCTACACCGTCGTCAACATTACGCGGGAGGTGTTCAGGAGGTGGTAGAGGTGGGGAGGTGGTAGAGGTAGTGATGCATTTCGGTTGTTCTTTACGGCTTGTTGGCTTGTTGGCTTGCTCGCTTGCTCGCTTGCCTTCTGCTGCCGATATGTGGCCATAACGAGTAGTTTACGTGTTCCCTTGCATATATCCCTCTCTAGGTTTCTAGGATTCCCACCCAAAGAAACGCTCTGCTTCTGATCAGCTCCTCTACCGTCTAAACCTCCAAAGGGCCCCCCTCCACGGCAAACACGCTCCAGTCCAGCCGTCGGACCAGCAGCTGCACGGCCTTGCGGGCTGCCGCCAGAGTAGCCCCGTCGACGGCCGCGGCCGTCGTGCCCAGGGCGGCCTTGACGTCGAACAGCGTCCCGCACAAGTCGGCCGTGACCGCAGCAAAGCCGGCCCGGACGAGCTGGTCGGCCTGCGTGGCGACCGGCTTGACCTGCAGGTAGAAGTCGGTGCAGCGCCGGCGGGCCGCGTGGTCGCGCACGTCGACGTCCGTCTCGGCGTAGTCCTCGTAGACGCTGAGCAGGAAGCGCGTGCCGGCCGCGAGCTCGTCGGCCGTGGCCGTGGCGTTGGCCATGACGGCTAGCCTTGCCGCGTGGCGCCGCACGATCAGGTCGGCCACGTCGCGCCAGTGCGCCACGGCCTGCGGCATCGATCCGCGACGAGCCTCGATCGTGGCCGCCAGGTAGTCGCGCATGGCCTTCCGCTGGGCCAGGCTGGTGTTGACCAGCCGTGGCAGCCGCGCACTCTCGGCCGCGTCCGGCAGGTCTGGGTTTGTCAGGTCCACCGGGAAGAAAAAGGCCGACACCATGGCCGAAAAGTCCAGCAGCGTCCGGCCGCCGACGTCCCGGAAGCTCTCCTCGGGGCTCTCCGGCTGAGCCAGTCCCGGCGGACCTCCTGGGCCACCGCCTGGACCGCCTGGACCTCCTGGGCCTCCCGGAGCTCCACCTCGGCCACGTCGTCCACCACCAAGTCCCCCACGACCTGGGCCTCCCCCGGGACCTCCGCTCGGACCTCCAGGCCCGTTCGGTCCACCCGGCCCTCCGCCCGGTCCTCCGCCCGGTCCTCCCGGTCCGCCCATGCCGCCGTCCACCCGCCGTATCGACTGCACCTGCTCGAGGCCGTCGAAAAAGTCGCACTTGATGATCTCGATGCCCGGGCTCTCGGTGCGGATCACTCCCTGCAGCTTCCACTCGGCACACAGAGCGCACAGGTCGAGCGCCCGCTGGTTCTCGCCGGGGATGCCGGGCGCCCGCGTCGGCTCTGCGGACGGCTTCGTCGTGGCTTCGCTGTCGTCCGTGAGCCGCAGGATCAGGTCCTGCGTGTCGATCACGCCCGAGTCGTCCTTGTTGCCGCTCATGCCGTCAATGTACAGAAACTGCAGCGGCCGCGTTGTGCGATACGTGTGCAGCCAGCCGTGGGACTGCTCGTCGTCGTCGTCGTCCTCGCCCAGAGCTGTCTGCAGCCGGTCGTCGGCCCACTCCTGCGGTGGTCCATGGTGTATCCAGGCGTCGCTGGGAGGCTTTCCAGGAGCCCCCTTAAAAGGCTCCCCAGGAGCCCCCCGAGAAGGCTCTCCAGGAGTCCCCCCAGGAGGTCCTCCATCGCCCGGCCCGCCCCTCTTGCTGCGGGCAAACATCTCGGCGTGCTCAATCTCGTAGGCCATCCAGTCGAGGCTCGTCGGCGTCGCGTTGCGGCCGTTGCCGTGGTGGAAGAGGATGCCCTCGGGCACGGTGGCCAGGAAGAGCGACATGCCGTTGGGATGCACCGTCTGACCCCAGCGCCGCAGCGAGCCAAATACCGCGTTGAAGATCTGGTGTCCGCGCGCGGCAGCCACGTCGATGCTGGGCCCAAACTTGGACGTCGCCAGCGTCGTTGCCGGCGAGAGAGCCAGAGCGACGGCCCAGGAGGCCATCAGAGTCCTGCCAGCCATGGTGCGCGCAATCATCGCTGTCTGCGGTGTGTTGCGGTCCAACGTGAGCAGACGCCCAGACACAGGGGCTGGAATATATAGCGCCACCAGCGGCCGCCGCCTGTGGTGCGAAATGAAGGGACGCGCGGCGTTGCGCAAGCTGATCGTGCCAAGAGATTAGATTGATAAAGTTCTCGGTTAGAGCCATAGCCGGAGTACGGTATATCCGCTAACTGCATATCGCATGGGTGCATCTCCTCTGTGATTGGCCGAACGCTTGGCCTTACAGGTTAGTGCTTTTAGTGGACTCGACAAAAGCCTTCAGCACATCTACAGGCCTTCTATTCCCGAACAATGGATCGCCGCAGCTGGAGATAGCCCTCTACCAACTTGTACGGCCCACCCTCAAGCGTAGGCCTCACGTCCGCCCCGGCTAGTCCCAGCGGCATAAGCGACGTCTCGAGAGTCCCGTCTCCCTCATTCTTCACATCGTACGGCTGCAGCCAAGCCCAGTCTACAGTGTCCATCTTCGGGAGCCCCACACCGTTCGAGATAACGTTCCTGTCGTCCTTCATGTTGGTATCCTTGGTCAAAAGGTACGTTTTATCAAAGTCCGGGACGTTCTTGACGACTGTCAACGGCCCCATGTGGAAGAAGGCGGTCATCCGCGACAGGGCTTCCTGCCAGGTCCATTCCGGGACCTTGAGCGGCTGGATCGGCAGCGCGCCCGTGTAGCCGTGAATAGGTCGGAAGGGATCGATGATGGCGCCGAACGTGCTCTTGGCGAGCATCGCGTTCCTCTGCCTGTCCATGGCTGCCGCGTCGTTGGCAACGGGATCGACGTGAAACGGCTCTAGAGAGGGGAAGTTGGCCTGTCCGATTTCGACCAGAGGCCCCGTTGACTCTCCGTCCGTCTTGCCCAGCCCGAAAAAGGTGTAGCAGCGGTCCAAGTGCTGGTACTCAAAAGCTGTCAAGCATGCTAAAGACGTTGGTATTGTGCTGCTGGAAGTCGGGGAAAAGCTTGTTTCCGCCATTCATGACCGTGAGCACCGGCCGAGCCTCGCTGCTCTCGCTCCAGATGTGTGCGGGCGTCTTGCTGCCGATGAGCACGTCGGCCTGCTCCCCAATATTGAAATCCCTGCTGTCGTCGTCTGGGGCACCGATAAAGGGCGACAGGTCAACCTGGAGATCGGTATCCCCAAGCACATGCTCGATCGGCGTCCGCTTGTCGCTCTCAACGACCCAGGCATGGTATTCCGGGACGCCGACGGCCCTGAAGTCCGGCAGGCTCTGGCGAAGGCGGCGGGTGACGAGCCATCTGGTCGGCACGGCGCGGAACTGGGGAGGCCCTGCTCGCTGTGGTTCAGCCTGCTGTCCTTGCCGGCTGTCGCCACGCCGACGCGGTACATCCGCGGGAGCATCCAGTGGAGGTAGACGCCCTGGCGGCTCGTGTAGGGGGCGCCCGTGTCGATGTTGCAGTAGCGCGAGTTGTACCTGTTCTCAAACGAGTTGTGGATGTCCATGCGGGGGAGGATGTCGCCCTGGATGAGGGCATTGTGAAGCCGCAGAAAGGTGTAGTTGGGCTGGGTGATGGGCGCAATCTTGGCGCGCCTGTCGTCGGGATTGGGGCCTCGGCTGCAAACCTCGCCGTTAAAGACAAAGGCGTCCAGCTTCATGGGCAGACTGATGGTGCTGTTGAGATTGTCCGACATTTTTCTGCTGTTTTCTCGAGTCTGCCATCCCTCCACGGTTCGCTTTCCCAGCGAGTTTAAGTATGCTTTGCCAGACATCTGGGAGCCTATCGAGCTGCTCTATATCCACCAACAGCAAGCCGTCATAATGCACCATCCTACTCCGTACACAGTGCGGGTTCTGTTGGCTGGCTCCACATTGCAGCAAAGATCGTATGATGCAAGGCCAGCTCAAGTGGATCCGAAAGCAGCATGCCAGCTGAATGTGCAAGTTGGGCTAGCTATACGTCCATGGCATTCCTGATGCTGTCTTTGCGTGTTCGGTCCATTAGGACGACAGGCTGACCGCCATACGGTACAAGTACATCTCCAGTCATTCGACAGCACTCCTCTCGGTCGCCATGTACGTGTACGATTGGTGTTGCAAACTTAAACTTCAAACGGGTTGCTTTGGCGGTGAAATACTGGTCTGATTGTATAACTTAAATAGCTGATAGTTTTAGGGCCCCAACACAACCATCAGGAAACTCAGGTCGCAGTTAAAACACCTCGATTTATCCAATGCACTCAACAACTCATAGATACCGCCCGAGCCACAAACCCCAAAGTGAAGCTGGTTAGGAAGCAACTCTGCTGTCTCTACTCTGCAGGGGGAACAGCGAAAACCTCTTGCAAAGTGAACGGCTGCTCTTCTTTGACTTCGCGCCTAGCCTTGTACGCGACGACGATGCGATCAGCCTTCTTACCACCCACGACGGCAAGTCCACTATTCGGATCAGCTCTAATGGTGGAGCTTCCGCTGTCACGGATGTTGTACGCGGGATACCACCTGCCGCTCTTGCACTTGGTGGCAGTGATTTGATTGTTCCCATCCAAGAAGAAGAGCACGGTGTAGTCACCGAATTGGCATGCAGAAAGAGGCGTGGTACCGGATGGAAGAGAAACAATGTGGTCAAGCTCGACGGCTGCGGCTCTGGTCAGCACATGCCATGAGTGGAAAAGAAGACGGGAGAGCTGACCGGGGCCATGTAGCCCCATGGCTTGGAAGATAGCTAGTTTCCCCACATCGCTCTTCGATTGTGCCTGGAAGAAGAGGGCCGGCTGGGGAGGGTCCTTCGGACCCATGATAGCGGTGCATAGATGGGAATTCTTTGCCGGGGTACAATCAAGGACCGGCACAATCTTTTCGGGATCCAAGGGATTAAACCTGTAAATGGCAGGCACGTTGCATTTGCCACGGCTACCGCAACACGTCGAGTCAGTCATTGGACGCCAACATGCCACAGACGGGGCATCTCACCCAATGTAGAAAACGACAGGTTTTTCTTTGGTAATGCAGGACGCGACGCCCAGTCCAGTGGCCACAGCACTGCCCAGAGGAAAGTAGACCGGGCTGACCATGCAGACCTGCTTGTCATGGTCTCGGACGGCGAACGCATATGTCTATGCTGCTGATAAGTCGCGTATCCGGGGACTGGATCGTGGAATTTACACTGACCAGGTTCTTAAACGTCGTGGCAGTGATGGCCAAGCAGCTGCCAAACGGCCCTTCTGTCGGACAGAAGCCCGTCTGGGCCGCTACAGTGGCAGCGTCCTCTGGATCACCAACATCTTCGTCGTCATCCGGCCCCCCGGGCAATTGGTACGGAGGCACAATCGGCGTGGATTCAACGTAGACATAGCCTTTCTTCAGATACCAGACGAGGACTTCACCTACCCCCTGGGGGTTGAGCGTGGCAGCATACGGGAACGCTATGTTGTTGTCGCAGGATGCCATGATGGAAGAGAGCTGTTGAGGGCAATGGTAGATCAAAGATGCAGAGAATTTGATGGTAGAGATGTGTCTGGTGCAGAACAGCAGGGAAGGAAGTGGCCAACATTGCTCCTCTTATACACGACGGCGTCTCTTGCCGGTCCTTTGCTCGCACAAAACACCCACGGCTGGTCGCTTTCGGCCGTGATGAGGGCCTGCTCGCGGAAATTGTGACAGGTCCAAATAAAGTGTGGCGCAAGCCGGCTGTATCCACCACTGCAGCAATGCAGCGGCAACACGTCACCCGGAGCCGAATGCAATCCACCAATGGCTTGAGAGGCTGAATAGTGCACTGTGGGGGGGACTCTACCTCTAGACACGGCAAAGTCTGCATCCAATGGCAGTCTGTCTCATGACCCGTCTCAGCTGGCTGACAGGTCCGATACAGAGACGATCTGAGCCGAAAGAGAGTGTTGCATGTTGGCTCGCGCGACCTATGTCTTGCCATCCGTCGCATCAGCTCGTCTTGTTCGGAACTTTTCGCCTGAAGAGGAATGTCAGCTGCTTTGGTGACGAAGAGGTTCGAGGAAGAGGCATGGAACGGCCACATCATCGAGGCCTGACGCCAAGAACTGCCTGATGGAATGTCCGCGGTTGTATCTCGGAATCCGAGAGCAGACGAAGCGATGTTGGGATGGTCGGATGTGCAAAGGACATGGCGAAGAAGTGGTTGGGGAAACAGCTACCACCATTGCCACAAGAGCTTCTCTCGAGTGTTAGAGTGCTCTAACTACCATCCACATCGTCGAGAACCCCGATACCAGCGCGACGCCACTCCTGGGGTCTCTGCGGCTGCCTAGCCCACCATCATCTGCGCCACCCTAGTTGATGGCGGTGATTGCAATGTGAGCAGCCATACGCTTCGCTTCCAGCGTCGTCGGTGATCACGTGGACGCAGAAGGGCCATTCCAGCCATTGCACCGACCGTGTACTGCTGGCGGCGTCATACTCCAAGACGGACGGCCTCTCGGTAGGGCTTCCAGATTGGTCCCATTGGTTTCAACTTTGTCGAGGCGGCCATCAAGATCGACCCGGGCGTACGCGACAGTCTTGTGTTTTCCAGGATGGACGGCCGTAGACGGCCAGGTCGACGTCACCGTCAGCGTAAGCTCCTTATGGGCTTTACCGTCAATGCCGACGGGTTCGCCTTTTCCATTGACGTTCGCGTCCCTTTGACCCGTGCCACGATGTCGCTGCCGCGGGAGTTTGGGAAAAGCGACGAGCTGGAAGCGTGGCAGTCCTCGCGGCAGGATCCCTTATATGCGAAGCCGATGGAGACCTGCAGCGAACTCACGTCCGAACTGACCGTGGACGTCGGCCCTTTGCAGGAATTTACGGCCCTGCAGGAGGACGAGGTGCCGGACAAGAACTGGCGGGTCACTGAGACCATCAAGCAAGTGCCAGAGGCCCTATGGGGAGAATGTAAGTTTGGCCCGTCCAGGGCCCTATTCCAGAACACAAAGCTCACGCGCTGCAGACAACCCAGCCGAGAATCCCCGCAAGACCGGCAAGAACGACAACAACGGCCTGCTCGACGGCGGCGTGGGGACTCTTCCCAAACTGATGGGGCTTTCCGTCCTGCCGCCCATGCCTCGGCTGGCAGACGACAGGATTGGCACCTTTGATGCCGCCAAGGCCATGGAACAAGCCGTATTCGAGGCCGAGAAGACGCCCACGTTCAATGGCTACGAGCCGGGCGACAGCGGTTTGTATCCAGCAGGCAGGGAGAATACAAACTATAAGACGATTATACAGCTCTGGAGCGACACGTCTGCAGTGGCGAGAAAGGAGATAGTTGAGTTGCTTGGAGACAGCCTCGGATGGGATGCCAAGGCGAATCTCAATGCTGCCACTCCAGAGCGTCTGGTCGAGGACCTTGGCAGTTTTTATATGGCCCCCCCACAGGTCACTGTTCAATAGGTGTCGAGGGCACGGAGCAGAGAGGCGATTGATATACATGCTTAGTCATCATCGAGGAACTGGTCCTAACCTTGGCAAGCACATTCACATTCTGCTATCCAGAGCAACTCAACGCGTCGTGTATCCGCCGTTGGCAAAGATTGTCTGGCCTGTGACCCAGCCGCCCTCGGTGACGAGGAAGCGCACAATGGGCGCAATGTCCTTGGTGTCGGTGAGACGGCCGCCGAGGGCCTGGCTCTTGTGGTAGGCAACGGCCTCGGGGGTCTCCTGGGCGTAGAAGAAGGCTGGGGAGGAAGAGGGGTCAGCACGTTAGTCTTGTGGTCAATGGAAATGTAGACAGGGACTCACGAGTATCCATGGGGCCGGGGGCAATGGCATTGACACTGATACCACGTGGCTGCAGCTCCTTGGCCACGCCGCGAGTAAAGTGCTCCACGGGCGCCTTGGAGCCGGCATACGAGGTGTAGAAGCCGGTAAAGGCGGCCAGCAGGGCGGTGACGACGGTGACGATCTTGCCGCCGTCCTGGACGTGCTTGGCGCCTTCTTTGAGGATGAAGAAGGCCGACTTTGAGTTGACGCTGGGGGTGTTAGAGGAGGGAAAGAGACGAGAGGATTGAGGAAGGAGAGGAGAGGAGAGGAGACAGGAATGAGGATGGGAATGAGAAAAGAACCCACGCAAACATGCTGTCGTATTCGGCCTCGGAAATGTCCGTGATGGGCTTCTTGAGCACCTTGCCGACGGTGTTGACGACAATGTCGATGCGGCCAAAGTCCTTTTCCACGGCGGCAAACAGCTTCTCGACCGCGGCGGCCGTGGTCAGGTCGCCCTGGTAGAAGCGCACCTTGACGCCGGGAAAGGCCTTGGCCAGCGCGGCTTCCGTCTTGGTCGCGTCCGCCTTGGTCTTGTCCGAGTTGTAGTGCAGCGCCAGGCTGGCGCCGACCGACGCCAGCTCGTGGGCGATGTCGGCCCCGAGGTTCTTGGCCCCGCCCGTGACGAGGGCCACCTTGCCGTTGAGAGCCATTGTGCGTGTGGGTGTGGTGTGGGTGTGGTGTGGGTGTGGATATGTGGATGCGATCGATCTCTTGTATTCTGTATCGCTGTGTTGTGCAACTGTCCTGAAGTCAGTGAACAGCCGATCGAAGACGCAAGGGCCCAGACCCTTTATACTCCTAGCTGCTGCAGATCGCCAGCTCCTGCAGATCGACGGTCGTGGCTGCTGATCCCTGCACCCCATCTGCACGATCCCTCAGCTCTCCGGATTGTCGCCATATGACTGGTGAGCTGCATTGCTGTTGGTGCACACTAACGGACTTTTGGGCTGAACATCGGATTTACACCACCGTCTCGTCTTATTCCGGTGAGGAGACGGCCAGCAAAGCCGGTGCACGAGTAACTGCGGGCCATTGGCTGTCTGGCCGAAAAAAGGAAGCAGTACCTCCATGACATCACAAAGGAGGGGCAGTTGGATGCAGAAGGCGTGTGGTTAGTAAGCAGGAAGAGTGTGGTTGAGTAAGCAGAAACTGTGCTATTAGTCAGCACACATGACACAGCTGCTTCTCAACGCAAAACATTTTCCATCATTCATTCAATTCCCGGCCAGTCTATGTCTATCCAGTCCCGTCCCCGCCTACAGCTTCCCAAACACGGTCGGCACCACGCCGCTCAGCTCGACCAGCGTGCTCTTGTTGCGCAGCCAGGCCTCGAGGCCGCGCCGGCCGTTCTCGACGCCGAGGCCGCTCTGCTTCCAGCCGCCGACGGCCATCTCGGCGGGCGACTCGCCCCAGGTGTTGACCCAGGTGATGCCGGCCTGCAGGGCGTTGACGACCTGGTGGCAGAGGGCGAGGTCGCGGCCGAAGACGCCGGCGGCGAGGCCGAGGTCGGTGCTGTTGGCGCGGCGGACGGCCTCGTCGACGGTGGCGTAGGGCAGCAGACACATGACGGGGCCGAAGATCTCCTCGCGCACGACGGTCATGTCGTCGGTGCAGTCGGAAAATACGGTGGGCGCGAGCCAGAAGCCGGCGCTGAGGGCGGGCGGAATGCCGGACGGCAGCGCCGCGTCGCCGCCGGCGAGCAGGCGGGCGCCGTCGACATCGCGACCGGTGCGCATGTAGCCGAGCACCTTGTCGCGGTGCATGGCGCTGCTGACGGGCCCAAAGTTGGTGGCCGGGTCGAACAGGTCGCCGGCGCGCACGTACTGCAGCTTCTCGAGCAGCAGACGCTCAAACTCGGGCAGCATGGCGGCCGGCACAAAGACGCGCGTGCCGTTGGTGCACACCTGGCCGGAGCTGTAGAAGTTGGCCATCATGGCGCCGTCGACGGCCTGGCCGACGTCGGCGTCGGGCAGCACCACCAGCGGGCTCTTGCCGCCGAGCTCCATGGTGACGTACTTGAGCTGGCCGGCGGCGGCGCCGGCCACGCGCCGGCCCGTGCTGACCTGGCCGGTGAAGCTGACCTTGGCCACGGCGGCGTGGTCGACCAGCCGGGCGCCGACGTCGCCGGCGCCGTAGACGACGTTGAAGACGCCCTCGGGCAGGCCGGCATCGCGGTAGACGTCGGCCAGCAGCTGGGCGTGCAGCGGCGTGAACTCGCTGGGCTTGTAGACGAGCGTGTTGCCGGCGGCCAGACAGGGCGCCGACTTCCACAGCGCGATCTGCAGCGGGTAGTTCCAGGCGCCAATGGCGGCACAGACGCCCAGCGGCTCCTTGGCCGTGTGCACGGTGGCTCCGCGCCAGCCCGGCCGCAGCGCAAAGTACTCGCCGTTGAGGCCGCCGGAGGCGATCAGGCCGGCGTAGTACTCGAGCACGTCGGCGCCGGTGACGACGTCGACCACGGACGTCTCGCTGAACGGCTTGCCCGAGTCCAGCGTCTCGACGCGGGCCAGCGCGTCGTTGCGCTCGCGCAGCAGCTCGCTGGCCCGGCGCAGGATGCGCGACCGCTCGACCGGCAGCGTGCTGGCCCAGCCGGAAAAGGCCGCCTGGGCACTCGCCACGGCCGCGTCCACGGCCGCCGGCGGCGAGGCGTAGATGCGGGCGAGCGGCTCGGCCGTTGCCGGGTTGATACTGAAAAAGGACTTGTCGGACGAGGCCGCCGGCTGCGGCTGGCCGCCATAGTACGTGTGTCGATCCGGTTCGGCCATGGTGTGGGGGTGGGGGGGAGGCAGCGAGATAGGCCGGGGGCTGCAGTTCGTAGATCCGACAGACAAAGGTCGAGGAGAAAGAGAGTGGCGTGAGCTGGACAACGAGAGGAAACGGCACGAGGAAGTAGGAGAGCGGTGAGGCAAGACTTGGACCGCGGCGTCTCGACGGCCACACCAAAGCAGCAATACGAGCCGACGGCACCGTGGAGCCGATGCAGCGCGAGAGCTATAGCGGCGTAGTGCGCCGGCTGCCGCAAGTGGGTATGGGGTCAGGGATGTGAAAATTTGGACGCGAGCAAAACCGGATTTGCTCAGATAGCGCGCGATTAATAGCATCTCCACTTACGTAAGGACCGGCTCCACCTGCCGGCAGCGACGTCATTGGAGGGACCCTGCGTAGGGCAGCCGCGGCGCCAAGTGGTACCAAGTGGTTCCAAGTGGTACCAAGTGGCACCAAGTGGCACCAAGTGGCGCCAGGTGGTTCGATGGTGTGGGGCGCCAGGCGCTGCCAACAGCCGGCAGCCAATGGAAGGGCTCACAGCGGAGCCTGCTTATCATCAGCATCCGCTCCGCCCGGACGCTGCCTTGGCAGAAAGGCGCCCCAGCATGTTGCCTGCAAGGGGAAGGCGTCGGCTGATTTTGCTGCAAACGGCGAACTCTCACGGCCATGGGCGGCGCCCGTGGCTGCTTGCCGTGTCGGTATAAAGCTTTCGCGGGCAGGGTTAGGGTTTGTGGCTTATCTCAGACCCGGCGTGTTATTCATCTTTCCTCTGGGTCATCTTCTCAGTCCTCAATTGGCGTCCATTCGATTCTCGACCTCGACCTCGACCTCGACCTCAACCATCCCTTCCATCGCCCACCATGACCACCACCTTCCTCCCGCACGCCGACGTCGACGCGTTTGACTATGTCATTGTCGGCGGCGGCACGGCCGGCTGCGTCATCGCGTCGCGTCTCGCCGAATACCTGCCGTCCAAGAAGATCCTCATGATTGAGGCCGGCCCCAGCGACTTTATGGACAATCGTGTGCTGGATCTGCGTCAGTGGCTGTCGCTGCTGGGCGGCGAGCTGGACTATGACTATGGGACGACAGAACAGCCGAATGGTGAGTGGTTCGGGAGGAGAGAGAGAGCCTGGAGAAAGAGTGGAGAGAAACTGGAGAGAGGAGTGTGGAGAGCCTGGAGAGAGAAACTGGAGAGAAAGAAGGGAGAAACTGAAGAGAATAACTGAAGAGCTCAAAGTTGCATCTCGAGAGAAGCATCCGATGACTAAGCTGAGCTCTGTGTTGTCTTCCCTCTCTCTTCTCCCTCTCTCTTCTCCCTCTCTCTTCTCCCTCCCTCTTCTCCCTCCCTCTTCTCCCTCCCTCTTCTCCCTCCCTCTTCTCTCTCCTCTACCTCCCACCCACGCCCCTCTTCCCTCTGGCTAACCCCCCCAGGTAACTCCAACATCCGCCACTCCCGCGCCAAGGTGCTCGGCGGCTGCTCCTCGCACAACACGCTCATCAGCTTCCGCCCGTTCGACTTCGACCTCCGGGTGTGGCAGTCGATGGGCGCCAAGGGCTGGACGTTCCCCGTGTTCATGCGGTCGCTGGACAAGCTGCGCTGCACGGTGCAGCCGGTGCACGCGCGCCACCGCAACCAGCTGACGCGCGACTGGGTCAGCTCGTGCAGCAGCGCGCTGGACATTCCGGTGATCCACGACTTCAACCACGAGATCGAGGCCAAGGGCGCGCTGGGCGCGGGCGTCGGCTTCTTCTCCATCAGCTACAACCCGGACAACGGCCACCGCAGCAGCGCGTCCGTGGCCTACATCCACCCCTGGCTGCGCGGCGAGGAGGCGCGCCCGAACCTGACCGTGCTGACCGAGGCCTGGGTCTCGCGCGTCAACGTGGCGCCGGGCAGCGACGAGGTCACGGGCGTCGACCTGCGCCTCAAGGACGGCACCACGCGCACCGTGCGGCCGCGCCTCGAGACCATCCTGACCGCCGGCGCCGTCGACACGCCGCGCCTGCTGCTGCTGTCCGGCATCGGCCCGCGCGAGCAGCTGCAGCCGCTGGGCATCCCCGTCGTCAGGCACGTGCCCGGCGTCGGCGAGAACCTGCTCGACCATCCCGAGACCATCATCATGTTCGAGCTCAGCCGTCCGGTGCCGCCCAACCAGACGACCATGGACTCGGACGCCGGCATCTTCCTGCGCCGCGAGCCCGCCGACGCCGACGCCGGCCGTCGCACGCCTGCCAACCCGGCCGGCCTGCCCGACGGCGCCATTGCCGACGTCATGATGCACTGCTACCAGATCCCCTTCACGCTCAACACCGAGCGGCTCGGCTACGACGTCCCCGCCGACGGCTACGCCTTCTGCATGACGCCCAACATCCCCCGCCCGCGCTCGCGTGGCCGGCTCTTCCTCACCAGCGCCGATCCCGCCGTCAAGCCCGCCCTCGACTTCCGCTACTTTACCGACCCCGACGGCTACGACGCTGCCACCTTTGTCTACGGCATCAAGGCCGCCCGCCGCATCGCCCAGCAGGAGCCGTTCCGCAGCTGGATCAAGCGCGAGGTCGCCCCCGGCCCCAAGGTGCAGACCGACGACGAGATCAGCGAGTACGCCCGCCGTGCCGCCCACACCGTCTACCACCCCGCCGGCACCACCCGCATGGGCGACGACGCCCTCGCCGTCGTCGACGAGCGTCTGCGCTTCCGCGGCCTGCGCCGCCTCCGCATCGCCGACGCCGGCGTCTTCCCCTCCATGACCACCATCAACCCCATGCTGACCGTGCTGGGCGTCGCCGAGCGCTGCGCCGAGATGATTGTCGAGGACCTGGGCCGGACCGAGGCGAGACTGTAGACGGGGGCAGACGGGCAGCAGAAGGGCCAGTCGGACTGCAATAACGAAATGGCTTTGTAACTTAGAGATGTCCGCCGAAAATGGGCTTGGACTTGGGTATTCGCTTAGAGGCGTTTGATGCACACTGGATTATAAGATGAGGATGCGACGACTAGAGAGTAGAATAGACTGATCTATCTGCTGCCTCATATGAACTGCTCGTGTAGATGTGGGCAGTCGGATTTACTATTGACCGATGTGTCGGCGTTGTACGGCCACGTGATTACCTTTTTACCTTTATTTGGTTCAACTGATTCTGCTCGCTCTCCGTTACGATGTTCTCGCTGCGGGACAATGTCGAGCGGATACCAGCGAGTGCGTCCGTTTCGAGCGTCCTGGTCAGATACACCTGTTGGCTGAAGGAACGTATCAAGGGGTTCTCCAAACTCCCAATATCGGCTTTGATTTCAGAATGAAATATATTCTCTCGAAACAGTGGAGTCAGGATGAGGGTGTCTGGGGACTGTGGAAGCCCTGCAAAGCTGGCTTCTGCCCAAATGTATTAGCAAGCCCATATCTACTTGAGCTTCCTGTCCAGAACTTACCAGACTCGTCCACCGCGGACGCAGGTCGCCGAGAAAGCAGGACAGTGGAGGGGGTGTCCTGACGCAGTCCATCTTTCGGCTTTCCAACACTGCCCAGCTCAGCCCAGACTCACCTGGTTCTCCTGGACCGTCGCAGCAGATCTGCCAGCTCCTGTATGTGCTCAGTTGCAGGTTTTCTTCAGCATTCTTCGGACGGCCAGCCATACAACGGGAGATCGACGAGAACGGGCCCTTTTCCCAAGAGAGACGACCGCCGTGCAGGCGTTTTTGTCGAAAAGACTCGCCCCCGGAGCTGTCGTCAATTGAGGGGGTGGCCGCATTGAAGGATCTTCGGAAAAAATGGCACTTCGGGAGACACAGCGAAACGAACAGCTGCTTCGCGGGGTCGATGTGGACTCGATGGGTGTGCGTTGTCTTTGGATCTAGATAGGTTTTACCAAGGGTCAGATCACCAACATGGGGTCGGCAGGTTTCCCAGCCAGACTTACCTCTGTCTTCATGTTCGTGGTGGGAATGGTCTGGAAACAACGAGAGCCATCAATCCGGCGAACGAAAAGAAAAAAAAAGGACGCCGTTGGGCCAGCAAAGCAGGAGAATGTATTCCTTATATGGCCACAGCACCTGGGTGGCCAGACAGGGGCCGTCTGGCACTTGTGGCAGCTGTGGCCAAAACGCACTCTGGTTAAGCGCCGTGGGGTGGCCGCCGTGCTTTACCACAACGGGCCAGCTACCAAAGACGTGGCTGCCAGGTGATGTGAGATACGACAGAGTAGCCACATCCGGGCATCCGAGCAGCCAATCGCCTTGTGTCGCTAGTAGAGTTGGCCGGTGTGGTTGGCCTCCATTACAATTTGTCATTCGGATGGGAATCGAGTGACGCAGATCTTCCAAGGGGCGAGCATGCCGCATCGATAGGGTGATTGCAGCCAAATGGTCGACGATGGAGGTCAGAAGTGCAGAGGTCGAGGGCATATTCGTAATAGAGCGACGATATGCCTCCTTTCTGGTCAAGCTTGACCTAAGGCTTCTCTCCGTCGTCCTCTGACCTTTATTGTCACTGGCTCGGCCAGGCTGACAGTATCAAATAGTCGGCGTGTCTCTACGCGCGTTTACACATACTCTGAGAAGGATGGCGAAAACAGAGGAATTGAGGCTGAAATGTCAACGCGAATAGCAACAAGGCCGCGCGATCACGACATGGCCAAAATATATGCAGTAGACAGATTGTATGAGTCATTGCCCGGGCAAAGTTGGCGGCCATCTGAGCGGCCATCTATTGCTGATAATGAAATAACAACCCGAGTTTTCCCGCGGCTCGGCAGTTGCCGGTTCGCATTCGCAAGCAGCCGCAGCTCAAACCACCCTGTGCTATGAAGTGCTTCCGTGATGATGGCTAGCATCGGTACGATATATGTACGATCATGCGTTGGTTCCTCGCGCAAGATAAGCATGGCCGATCTGTGTATTCGCCTGGTATGAATGCTACGCTTCGCGTACTACGCCCCTTTTTCCAAACGTAGCACGCTGTAAATGTCATACTGGGGCTCCACGATTACACACACCACCACGATCCCAACCGAGCTAACGAGATGCTACCCGGCACTCTTTATTTCCACGTCCGTCGCACATTACTGGTTTGTACGAGTGGCCGTGTCCAGATCCCGTCGGCGACCTCACGAGGGCTCTTCTTATCATGGCAATCTGTGATGCAGGCCGGCCAGAGCGATGCGAATCTAAACCTCGGAGCGGTGAGCGCGACCGCTTTCCCGGCCTGACCGTGATTTCCCTCCGCACTAGCTAGCCATGACAAAGACCCACATCCGCTCGTAATCGTACGGAGCAACCGCAGATGATTTCGGGGCATACCCTTGTCGTCTAGAAACGGGGTGCGATCTCGCCAAGTTTCCGTCGGAGTCGCAATCACCTAGAATGCGCGAGGGTGTTGTCTTAGACCGCCAGTGTTCATAGCTGGAGAAACTTGAGGCTCAAAAATAACGTCTGTCTCCCGTCTTTCCTCTCTTCCGTCACTCAGCAGCAGAATCGTCATTTTTGGCACGCCCATTGTCCCTATTCTGACTCCAGAATGGCTCACATGGCTCCATTTTGGTCTCCTCTCCATGAGCCCTTCGTGGAGGAGACTGTAAGATTGCCCCAGTCCTTCCGCCCTGGTTTTATGGATTCTCCTAACTTCAGACTCCCTATATGCAGAGTACGACTCCTGATCCCACAGAAGCGTTGGACGAGAGCTCGAGCTCCTTCCGTCGAGCAAGCGAGGCGCGCATGGGGCCACACTCGGAGGGCATGATTTTCTGGAAGAACTGTTCCTCGTCTTTCTTTCGCCCGTCGCGGTCGTCGTCATGGGTTCGCATGCAGTCTACAGGCCAGTTTACCGTGCCGCGTGGCTGGGAGCTCTTTGTTTCAGGCGGTGCTGTGTGGAAGCTCTCCTCTTGAAAGAGGAATTTCGAGGCTATCAGGGGGTCCTCGGTTTTTACAAAGGATCAAGTCGCGCATGTAAACAACAGGGTGTATAATATCAAGTTGCTGCCTACCTCCTTTCTCCAGCGCTTACCTTTCAGACCGGCGGAGTTACCAGGGGTGGGGACGCCGAGGCAGGATAAACAAAAATAGAAAAAGAAAGAAAGAGTCCACATAACAGCCACGTCAATACGTAGTACAGCCACTCAAATGGCAGGCAAAGGAAACAACAGGTCTTCGATTGGGCGCATTTGTACACAGCCCATGATGACTCGGATGTGGCCAGGGCTGTCATCCCGCTGCTCGAAGTCCATGGAAACAAGACTGGTCAACGGATCGCCATGCTCCACCTCGTTCTTGCGTACTAGGCTGTCACTAAGCCTAGCGCTGATGATGCCCCCAAGGTACCTCTTGACATTGTCCATAGAAGCGGCAAAGAGCGTGCAGATCTGGGGCAGTACGCCAAGGCCCTTCTCCGACAGGAGATACCGGCGTTTATCCCACACATGGATGTTGACCTCAAATAGCTGCATGGCGACAGCCCGAACCTCGCCTGCCTTGACTTCGATGACCAGCTCACTTCGCTCTGGGCCCTTGTATAGGACCTCGACAGCTGCGCAGTGCTCTCTGTGAATGCCGATGGCCGTACGAATTGACGGCGGAAAGACCGAGGGGAGATTCTTAAGCAGCGGCCAAGCAGAGCCCCAAGATTTGTCCGCTGCGACGGGATGTGGTGCTTTAATGTGCGGTGTGCTAGGCGGCAGTAGCATCGTGGGGGAGACCCATGATCGGTCAGGTGGAGACAGGCTGTTCGAGAGGCGAGACGGCCCAGGCGCCTCGAAGCCGATATATATGCCAGGGACTCTGCTAGACGGCATTAGCTTGGCTATGCAGCTGCATGCGTACAAGCAGTGACACCCCCCATGCGCCATGCGCCATACGGAGTACGACATACCCGTCTGTCGTTCGTGGAAGAGCTGCCCGGCACGGCGGCGAGTCGACTCGCCTGTCGGGGCCCACGCCTTGATGATGCTCGCCATGGTAGCCAGGACAGGCGGCATCAGTCTGGATGCTGCTGCGCGCACGGCGACGCCAGTCTCCGTCCTCGTCGCCATGTGGTAGGCGAGCCAGACGGGAAAGCCATTTTGGAGCAGAACCTGCTCAACTGCGTCGTTTCGCGCCCGAGCGACAGCTTCTTCCATCCCAGACGTCTCGTCGGATACGCGGCCGTGCGCCAGGTATGTCAAGATGGCGTCTGCTACAATCCCTGCGTCTTCCAGCTCGTTGTTGCCCGACGCCATCATGTCTTGCCGATGCAGACTCCGTAGCGACGCAGGGTTCAGCGTTGGGAATGCATTGGGCACGCCGACAGATCTGCGCCGCCCCATTAGGGATGACAACCAGTCGTCGCCGGGCGCGATTTCTCATTTGCGTGTCGTCATGATATTGGCTGTCAGAGTGGACTACTGTCGGCCATGGGCCACCACCTGTCAGACACCGAAAATATTCAACGCAACTCAAAAGGTCGCAAGGGTCCCAAAGTTCTCTGGGTCCTGGGAGTGAAGTTCGTCGGTGCTCCGTCGATGTTTCGCTTCTGGCCAGCTGCCGACCGTTGATTGAATCTATAAATAGTGGTTTGGTCCACTTTTAATATTGTTTCCTACATAGTAACAAGCGCAGCACGCACTCATTGGTTGCACGTCTCAAACATGGGTCGCCGTGCTGCCGAGCTGATCCCTCAGGATTCAGCAGTCCGTTTTCAGAGCGCTGCCCCCTAACTTCTGTTAGTAGAGTCTTCTGTCGTCCTGCGTGCTTCGGAGCGTGTGTACCATTTCTTTCCCTCTGGATACAGAAACAAGTCAGGAAACCATAACTCACGCCATAACCGCAAGCTAGTCGTCCAAGACGCGTCGTCGTTGACTGCCCTCAGATCACCGGCATGGTGGACACCCAGGCCACTGTAATCGCTAGCGGAGCCCCCCTGATCTGGGGAAGTGGAAGAGCGGGGCTTGAGCCATTGTCCACCGTCAAATCTGCCTATTGCTCGAGCGATGATAAAATCACAATACAGGTTCGGAAGCTTATGGCTAGCTCAATTGTCAAAAAAAATATGCTGCTTCCTATTCCAGCGTGTATGTGTTGATCATGGGGAACTCGTTGTCCCAGGTCTAAAAGTCAGTGTCTGGCTCGACGCAACCGTAGGGAAAGAGGCTCTGGACTCACCGTTCTGTCAGGTAAATTGGGAATATCAAAGAGTGTGTCCGGCTGCGAGTCAGCAGCCGTCTCGGGGGACGGCTCGAGTGGAGAGACCACGGCCGTGAACTTCTCCGTCTCTCGACGAAGCTCTTCGGCAACATCCATCGCGCCGGCAAGCTCGAACATCTTGGAAGCCTGGCTCAGGGCCACATAGCTGGCCTCATCCATCTGCTTGGGCAGGACGTGCATGACCTTGAGGATGAACCGGCTGGCGTGGAACGTGGTTGTGCCGTTGTAGTCCTGAGATGTGGGTGTCAGCAGAACCAGCAGAACTAGCATCCACTGGCAGAGTCGGAGAGCAGAAACCCACGATTGTGTAGCGGAACGCCCGGCGGAACGAGTGGGACTCCCACTGGGTCTGGAGAAGCAGACAAGCACTTGCCAGCGCCGTCTTCACAAAGCCCAGCCGCACGGGGTCCGGCTCGCCCTCGATCAGTTCGGCGCCGTGCAGGGCTAGGCCGTTGATGTAGCTTGAGCGCCATCGTCGTCCATGTCAGAACGCGTTGCGTATTAGATGCAGATCAGGCGCGGTAAAACTTACAGCTTTACCAGCGCGTAGGGCACCATGAATCTGTTGCGGTCCTGGGTCTCTTCGAATGTCTGAAAGAGCGGGTCGATGGTGTTGTTGATCCTGTGGAACCAGGCGTTCACCTGCTGGTCGTAGGACGCGAGTATCTTCGAGACGAAGTCTGGTAGTGGGTTCGCTTGCAGGTGGGAGCTCTGCAGGCGGGCCTTGGCGTCGCCTGGTAAGATAGGTTAGCCGAGTGTCGTCTCGAGACCTCCTACTAGGTACGAGCACAGACCCGTGATGATAAAGCCGTCAATGTAGGCACAAATGCGATGGTCGACAGGCCGACAGTACGGTGACGTCAGCAGCTTTTTGGCATGCGGCAGGTATTCTTGCATCCTGTTGATGGCAAACGGGCGGTTGAGGTTGATTCTATGAGGAGCAACAGTCAGCTCCAGCCCCATCGTGTCTGTGGGCTCCCACGCACATCAAGTCAAAGCCGCACAGGGTGAACCAGGCGCGGGCGCGCTCCACAACTGATTCTGTGCTCTCCACTGCTTCATCTCGGAACTGTAGGGCAGAAAGGTGCAACTGCATGTCGTAGGCCACTGAGGCAGCGTAGCCCCACAGTCGGGCCCGGCCGGTCCAGGCGGTGAGAAGCATGATGGCATAGAAACTGAGCAGGTCCACGTGCAGGCCCTGAAAGGTCTTGCAGATCAGAGCATCTCCCTCGTCGACGAAAGAGCGGTAGCGCCCGGGCATCAGCGCCCTTGCAGCAATGGTGCAGATTGTCGTGGACAGCAGCGGATGCCGTCGGATCACGGACACAGGCGGATAAATATGGTCATCCACGACGGCGATCACCTCTCGGCAGTTCTTCTCATAGCTGCGCTTGTTAGCGAAAACGGACGGACAGGGAGGGCAGGAGGGCATGAAAATAGGGGGGGAGGGGGGGGGGGGGGGGGGGGGGGGGGCAAAAAAAAAAAAAAAAACAAGGCCGCAGCGCGCGCAAGCCGGCGCCGAAAACAAACCTTCCTCGCGGG